>VWZI01008852.1:159210-244930 GCA_013396835.1 Psilopogon haemacephalus | reverse complement strand
AACCTCTTTATTTTTTTTTTTTTTTTTTTTTTTGGCTGTGAGAAGTGCATCTCCTTGATCCAGTGCACAGTTAAACTGCAAACAACCAAGAACTGGTAATTTGTTTGTGACAGTGCTTTGCTTTAGGTTATGCAAAGTTTCCTGAAGAACTGGAGGAAGTAGTAAGAATAATCTCTGTAGCCTTTTCACTATGAAATCCATTATTTTTCCCTCTATCCTGATGACGTGCTTGGTATTGCTATTTCTGAAGCAACTCTCCTCATATAATGTTTAAGGTTGGAAGGGACATTAAAGATCATCTAGTTCCAGCCCCCTGCCATAGGCATAGACACCTCCCACTAGAAAAGGTTGCTCAAGGTCTCATCCAGCCTGGCCTTGAACACCTCCAGGGAGGGAGCAGCCACAGCTTCCCTGGGCAACCTGTGCTGTTTCTTCACCACCCTCACTGTAAAGAGTTGCAGAGCACCAACTCTCATTGCCTATCCTATTGCTCTCTGAGCATATTTGTGACCTCCGCTGGGCTCACTCCAACAGTTCCATATGCTTCCTGTGTTTGGGGCTCCAGAACTGCACACAATGTCACAGAGAATCTTGCAAACTGAGGATAGACTCTCATGAAATTCCTGGAANGAAAAAAAATTAAAAAAAAAAAAAAAGCAAAAGATAATGACAGTGAAACAAACATTGCATTTCTTTTCATTTTCCTTTTATTTTTCCTCTCTTGTTTTCCTCCTTTACTCCACAGTCATGTGTGGATTTAGTCCAAGAGAAAAAGGGAAGAACACTATTTTAGAGTATAGATACAAATAATATGTCTGTGGATGTTTCTGTGTGCACAGAGGCATCTGAAGAATAAATTTAGTCAGCACAGCAGCAATCAGTAGGCTTAAAAACTTTTGAATGTAGCCAGATTATAGTTTCCGAATTTCAGGAATTTATGTGTCATAACTGGAAAGAATATTCAGTATTTTAGGCATCAAATTGACAGAAGATCACCTGTGGTTTCAAATGTAGTCCAGTAACTTTTGGGATTAATAGATTATATCTTTTAAAACACAAATATTCTGGAGAGGAAAAAACAAACTCAAAAAACCACTTCCCACCTCCCCCCCTGCCCCAACCCTTGCTGCAGCTTTTTCTCTTTATAAGTCATCGCAGCTAATTACCAACAATGATTAGTTCTTTGAGTGGATTATTCTTACAAAGTGTCATTTTAAAATGAACTCTGACTTTGAACAAATGTAATCATCTAAAAGAGAAAGCAGAGAGTAATCAGCTAATAAAGAAACTTGATTACGTGAAAGTGATAATGCACACAAACCCTTGCATTTGCAACCCATAAAATATTAATTAAAATAATTAAGATTAGAGAGTAGTGACTGTTTCTTACTCCACTTGTATTTTAGAAGTGCCTTGATTGCTTTGCTTGAAGAGACTCTTGAACCGTGTGAGTTAGTTTGAGATAATCTGAGTTCTGTTGCCCGCTTCTGGAAGTGATGCCTTGGAAGATATAATCTGGGACTTGGTTGATTTCCCTCATTTTTGATTGTACAGGCATTTTTAGCATGAGGAGATGGGAACTGTGTCAGGTGAGGGGACAGTTTTCTTATGAGACAATTATGCATAATTATCTTTCAGAAAAGCTCACACACAAACACACCAAAAAACCTCAACAGCCCAGATTTTGTCATTTTAGAGAGGAAAAGCAAACAACCGTACCTCAGGAGTTCTAGAAGAGCAAAAGACAAACCAAAGGACAGTAAAAATGCAACAGATGTAGAACAGAAGGGAAGGAAATGACAAAATTAAGAGGAAAAATGGTGGTGTTTGTTGTGTAATACTTGTGCAGGAGTGATGACACAGAAGCTCATAAAAGCTTTAGAATGTATCCACAATTTAAGACAAGAGATTTAATCCAAAATTGGGGGTGGGGGGTGTCTGGTTTGTTTTTTTTTTATTTATTTATGTTTTAATTACAAGGAAAATTCATGGTATAACTTAAAAATTATCTCTAAACACATTTTATAATTTAATCTACCAGGAGAGCAAGAGATTTCCTTCATAGCTGTTTTCTGGTCATTTCTTTTTCAAAACCACTTGTGCCTTCAACAAAGATTTTTATGTCTGTGAATTTGGATTAGTTCTCCAGAGTATAAAACAGTTGACTGGGTCCCTCTTCTCTCATATTCATTACCAAGTAAATCCTAAAATATGATAGGACCTTTCCATTCAACTCCATTGGCATTAACTAAGCTAATTTTTATCACTTAACTGTGGCTCATATCAAAAAGGGACAGATGGATTAATTGCATATTTAATGATACTTTATGTAATTTTTGGCTTTATAGACAAGAGTATTGCACCGTACTTGAAATTCTATATTGCTTGTAGAAATAGCATCTCCCCCTACCCATCCACTTTTTTCTCTTCTTTTTAACAACAATGATATAGTCTCTATTGGAAAAATTACTCCAAAATTAAGGAATATAACATGTATGTGTATATATTTTGAAGCATCAAGCAGAAAGAATCTAATTTTCAACTTAATGTGTATTTATTTGTAGTTGGATGTAATAGTTTTGTTACATAAATTGTGCATGTTGCTGTTTTTTTGAAGTGAGTACTAGAGGTGGCAGATTCAATACAGGGGAAAAAAAAAAGTTATTAATCTCTTATTATATGAGGAACCATTTGTGGCATTGTTTTCTGTGGAATGCTTTGGATGAGAAAAATATCCAGATGCTCAGTGGAAAGGTGGAGAAGTGTATGGAATTTAGCAGAAAATTTAGGTGAAAACCAATTTTAACTTTTATTTATTTATTAAATTATTTTAAAATTTAAATCTTTGAGCAAAGTTAAGTTCCACCAGCTTGTGTCCTCAACACCCCAAAGTGACTCTGGCCTCAATCAGTGGTCCTTTGCTTCCTGCAGTGAATCAGCCAATGACTTGCTGCATGTCAGTAGGAGCATTTTAACCCATCCTATTAACTCCATGCCCACCAGGAGCTCTTTCCCAGACAGACCTATGGTTAGGGAAATGAAAGCAGACTTTTCTTTTTGTAGAAAAGAATTAGGATTTTGTTCCTGAAGTCTTTACTTTTTGAAGACTGTTTGCTTGTTTAGCTGAGGAACTCGATAGAAACTGATTGGCTCTGAAGAGAGTTAAACTGGTAACCATGCTCTAAAAGAACACCTTTCAGTTCAGCAGGAGTAACTTAGAGAAGTGAGTTCACAGCTTGTGTTACAAGGACTAAAAGCAGATAATTTCTTAAACAGATCTTCTTCAGGAAGAGTGTTCCTTTACTTGAAGAGCAATGAGCAAAGACTAAACCTGTTTCTTTTTATGAGCTTACACAGCTAAAGATTCCTCAGATTACAGTTCTGCTCAATAATTCCTAAGGGGATGAACTGGTGGAAAGGACAAAGCTAATCACCAGAGGAAGGAAAAGCAGAAATCAAGAACCTCTAGACACAATCGAGTGTTTCTATGTATGTTCAAACCTCACATCTACATTTAAATATTCATTATCTTGGGCTATTGAAGTCTTTTGGACCCTAAGCCATGGGTGAATATACAGTGTACATGTATTTGAATAAGCTAACTCATGGTTGATCTATTCTTGGGTCACCCAGAGGCCCTTTTTAGCTGATGCTTTTTTTTTTTTTTCTATATCTACTGCTGTCAGTCATGTGTGCCCTTGGAGAAGAGGATTTTTCAACCTTACCAATACTGATTCTCCCTCTACAATTTGTCAAATTGATGACTCAAGCAGTGAATAATCTAAAAGGTCTCGTTGTTATTAACAAACACCTTAAAACTGACTTCAGGTTGTGAAAAAGACAAAATTGCAAGAAGGAAAAAACCAACAACAACCAAACACTTTTGGCAAGGCTAAACAGGAAGTTGTCACTAATGGTTAAAAAACCAATTTATGTATTGGAATGTAATCTCCAAATCCCTATCCTGCCTTGATGATTGACCATTCTTCAAACAGTGGCGGATGAACAATTACTGTATCTTTTTAATTTGGTCAGCAGGATACTTCCTTGCTATATCTGGAACCATAAGAGTTTGTAGCACATGTTAGCATGCATTTGTAAATCAAAAAAAAAAGTGTTAACTTATCTCCTTGAACACAGAAGATGTGGATTTTCTAAGTGTCACTATGGAAAAACTAATCCGTGATAGCAAATGTGGGGAACAGCATATGTGGTGGGTATGTCACCCTTCACTCTCCAATGTTTTCCAGCAGCAGTATTTTGCCATATCGATTTTAGTGAGTTTTTAATGTCACATCCAAAGCTTTAGCATTTCTTTACTTTCAGAAATGTTCAATGTTTAATTTGCCTTTATCTCTCTCCTTCTCTTTCCATTCATCTTTAACAGTGAAAAGTAAAGGACAGCCAAGGTAGATGACCTGCCAAACATAAAGAACAAAGCTAGCTGCAGCAATATGGTATTTTATTCTTATATTTTGGTGTGTGGGTTTTTGGTTTTGTCTTTTACACTCTGTGCCCGCATCATGCCCTCTGCAGCAGAGGATTCTCTGCAGTTCTGCACTTTCCAAGTGTTTATCAACCTTCTTAAACGCTACAAATAGTTTAGGATTGTGGTTTTAGGGATTCCCTGTTTAGATGAATGACTGAGATCACTCTGAACATTTGTGAAAGGTTTTGATCTGTTTCCAGCTGAGCTGTCTTTGGCTTGGAGGTGTGCTTGTCTTACTGACTGGGTCATGACTATTTTACCCTTCTGTCCTGACAAGCTGTCAGTTCTGTGTCGATATCACTATTTAGTCCCTTTCTGGTTTCTTTTTTTAGAACTTAATTCAGCTTCTCCTTTCACTCTTCCATCTCCTTTTCAGCCTGCTAGGCATTTTTTTTTAAAACTGCAGGACATAAGAATCTGATATAATAGAATATATGCAACCAATATTTTTTCTGTATCTTACCCAGCTTGGGTTATGCTAATAACAATATTTAGCATATTTCTACAGCTTGAAATAATTGCACAAATTAAATAATTATTCAGCACAGGGAGGTAAATGGAGGAAGAATTATAGTTTGTTTTTTTTTTAACTAGAATGAAAACTGAAGAGACTCACTCAAGCTCTATAATGAGCTAGGATAAAAGCAGGTGGAGGACTTGGGAGACTTTTTTTTTTTTAGAAATAAGCCTATAATGGTTTTCATGATACAGTGTATTTTATTAGAGCAAGGTAGTCTTGATAAATGTAATTTTTATCACATGTCTGATGGACAAATGTTTTCTATATTTAGATTTCTGAGCATCTCAGGCAAAAATTACTAGACAGACCAATTTTACTTTGATATGCAGGAACTTTAGACTATGCCAGTGCATCTTGATTATACAATTAATAACCTATGTAATTTATTGATTGGATCTATTTTCTACTTTCATCGTATTGGGAAAAAAAATAATTCTTATGCTCCATTATGGCATAGCCGGGGCTCAAAATATTGTAAAAAGATACACTTCAGAAAAATACATTTCAGTCTAGAATATTGCTGAAAGACACCACAAAGTGGAGGCAAAGCATATATATGTAAGGTTCTAAAATAAGACAAGCACTCCTCCAACTCCATTTCCTTTGGCTACTATTTCAGGATAGCAGAAATATTTCACCAACAGTGGATGTAACTGGTGAATTTAACATGATCATGTAAGAAGCAGTGCAAAGTTTTATACAGACATTTGCCTGAAGGCATAAAGCAGGAATTGGTGATCCTCCTACTGAAACCAGTCTGGCATTATCAAAGGTTATGGGAAATTATTCTACACTGCTATTTTGTCTTCCTAACCATAGCAACTTGTAAATCACTACAACTGCTTCCTTTTATATATATATAAAACTGCTTCCTTTATATATATATATTTATATATATATATATATATAAAGATCCATTTGGGCTTCTATGTGGTTACTCAGTCCTATGTAATCTCCTATGTAATCCTATGTATGTGTGAACATTTTTAAGTGTTTATCCTATCATTCAAGTCAGGATTGAAAATATGAGTAGAGCTGCATCCAGGATAGGCTTCTCTAGAAGTGCATTTCTGATTAGTTAAAAAACCTGTTGATTGCTGCATTTACATGAAGTTTTGTGCCTACCTGCTGCTGCCTTCATCAGAACCCAATTTCCTAGTTTACTCGTACTGTCCCTCCAGACACTTGCATCAAGTGTTTTACTAAAGTCAAGACAGATTGTCTCTAGTGCTTGCCCCTTCTCTGCTGGGCCCATTATTCTGTCACAGCACAAAACTGGATCATTTTGATGTGATTTGCTCTTGACGGATCCATGTTGGCTGCTTTTCATCACCTTTATTATTCTGTAGGTGTTTTTAAACTGACTCTTAAGCGGTTTGCTCTAGTACCTTTATGAACATTGGAGTTAGAGTGACTGATCCATAATTTTCTGGGCCTTTTCCCCCATTTTGGAAATATCCATGAAGTTTGACCTTCACCAGTCTTTTATAAACTTCTTTTTATATCTTCAAAAAATTTTTGAAAGTAAGCACCAATGTCTCACAGATTACATTGGCTACTTTCCTGTGTACCCTAGGGTGAACTGCATCAAGTCTTATCAAATTGGTTGAGTTTAATTTTCCAAATATTTCTTTTGTTTTTTTTTTTAAAACGAAAAAAAAGTACGGCTTTTTTAAATGATTTTTCTTCCCCCAGCACTGTGGCCTAACCATCATCTGTTTTGCTCTAAAGCACAACTATGTTTAAACCAATGACTGTTATACTCCTTTAAAGGCTTACATGTAGTTATGATAAACATGCCATTTTACATGCACATCCTATTTTGTGCATATTATTAATGCATGTCACATTTAAGCTCTCAAGATGAGATTTACAAGGGACTTGAATGGTTTTCAAACCTCACAGTTACACTTAGGAACAAAGAAATCCCATTACTGGGGAAATTTCTGTTGCTGGAATTCATCTGTGATCTAATTCTAGCTGACAACAAGAGTGCAAGTAAAGAGTTGTCATATTCTCCATCCCCAAAGCATTCTCATGAAAAGTTGAAAAGTTTCATTCTAAGCGTGATAGGGGATTTGGGAGGGGGTTGGGTTTTGTTTTGTTTTAAAATCAAAACTCCAGCCATTCACTGTAAAGTTTATTTTTGTTTGAACCTTAATAAAATCTTGCCTTTTACTGTGTTTTTATGGTGCTTTTAACATTTCTTCTTTTTTTTTTTTTTCTTCCATTTTTTTTCTTACATTCAAGCAATATTTAGAATGGGTTGATTTTTTTTTTTTTGGCAGAGTTTTTATGTTTGAAGAACAAATAGTGGAAAGAACTATGTAATGTCCTATTTTGAGTAATGTTTTCTCTTTGTTTTCTATATGCAGAAGGGATTTTTATCTCTGTGTGGGTCTTTAGTTCAGATGCAGTCTGTATTGCTCAATTTAGACAAACCATTTGTTACTATGGATTTTCAAAATTGCTCAATTTTCCAGACTTGTGCAGGAGTATCCTCCTTCAATCCAAGCCAGTTTCTGGGTATTTCTCATTTGGCATGCAATGCATTGTTTTATTTAATGGTTGCAAGGAGAGTGTGCAGTGTTCCTAACAATCCCAGTGATACTTTTTGGAACAATCAAAATCCTCAAGGACAATTTCTGTGCAGCCAATACTGACTCGGCAGAGTTCAAGGTAAAATACAGGTAATCATGGTCTATTTTGAGCACATTTGCTTGCACAATGGCTTACCAAGGCAACATAATTTGGTGAGAACATCTTTGGTTTTGTGATGTTATCTGAAGTTTTCAAGACAGATATGGAATCTGTGGTGAATTAATTTATAAATTTAAACCCCGCCACTCTGAGAACTGATTTAAAGGTGAGATTTGTATGTGCATTTGTGGGTGAAAAGTTCTCTGATTGAGATACAGTAGGATATGTCATCTGTATCACTCTAAATAAGGAACCTGAAACTGTCACTCAGCCAGCCACCACTCTGCCATGAATGCTGAGCCCAATGAGAGATGCCAGTTGTCTTTAATTACAGCTTTGTGTCTACTAACAACTTTAAGCTCTTTAATAAAATTCATGTTCTTCTGAATACTGTCCCTTTTATCAATCCACTCTTGCTATTGAAACAGAAGTGATTTAGCTCCTGTGAAATTTCACTGTGGCAGAAGTGGTTGTGTCAGTATTTCCTTTTTATTTGTCTGCAGTCTTGCATCCTGTAGGGGACCATAGCCGTCAAAGCACTCCACAACCGAGGAGATATTGCAGTCTTGTCAGGCTCTTCCTGCAGACTGTTTTACAACTTCACTGAAAAGTCTTGCAGCTGCTTTTGTATGCTTAAGTACTGAGTTAGAGAACCCTAAAACATTGAGAATTGCAAATATCCAGGGTTGTGTTTGCAGACAAGAAGAGTATGATATGTGTAGGCATATATGCATTTCTGTTGAAATATTAGTGTGGTGGGCTAAAAGATTTGCCACTGAAATAGTGGCATTTTACTTAGAAGGTAAAACCATAATCACTGCTTACATGATGCAATTCTCTTAAATGACACATGCCTAAAGACATTTTTTGTTCTCATGTGCAGTGGTTTGCTTCCCTTTTCTGGGTAGAAAAGAGGCTGTACACAGGAAAACTCTGGCATACATTTGCTGTCTGCATTCTACTGAGGATCAGTTCAGAGACGCGTGGGAGTGCAGATGCAGCTTACAATGTAGTGGGTCTTTCACCTTGCTTTATATTCACTGAAAGAACAAGAGCAAGATTTTTCTAATATCTGTTTCCAAAACAGATGAGTCTATAAGCAAGTTTTTGAAAACCTTGCTATATCTTTGGTTGTGGAGTGTCCTTCTCTGGAGACTTTCAAGACCTGTCTAGATTCATTCCTGTGTGACCTGCACTAGATTATTGTCCTGCTCTGGTAGGGAGGTTGGACTTAATGATCTCTCCAACCTCTAACATCCTGTGATCATGTGTTCTTTTGGTGAAAAATGAACTTGGGTAAATATCAGTGTAAGTCTTTCTAAAAGATAATAAAGATATCTTAAATCACTTGGTAGTTCTCTAAAGTCCTGTTTTCTTTTTAATATTTGAACTCTTTTATTTTTAAATTAAGCACAAATATCTGCTAATGATCTCATATTGCTGTTTAGCTATTTCCTTTATAGCAAAGGTTTCAAGTGGTAGTTGAAAATCTGAGGGGAAAAAAACCAGTAAAATAATTATGAATATGACTGTTAGGGATGTCAGCTATTGAAAAGAGGGGACATTAAACTGTGAAGGACTTCACAGGAAGAATAATAGGATGAGTTTGTGTTAGGTAACAGAAGCCCAAAGGCAGAAGCTGATGTATTATAAAAGATAGTGTTTATGGCTCATTAGATAAAGTCACAATTTAGTGTGGCATTCAAACACATGATGCTGATGGGGGAAAAGGAATATAATTAATCAGCTTACATAGGAGAAGGCAGACAATTAAAAGAAAACTCAGATCATAAAGGTGACTGTGTAAAAGTTGGGCAAAGGAAGCACTGACTCCTTCCTATTCTGTTTGCAGTATGGTATGTGCAAACTTCAGACTGCATGAGTCACTTCAGAATAGCTTAGCAAGTAGTGGCAGAGAATTGGTCTCACAGAAGGGCTGATGTGTCTGCTGTTTTACAGCTTTTTGTAACTCTGGTCCCCTAGGCCTTGTTGGGCTACGTATTTTTTATTGTTGTGTGTTTGTAAAATATTTATTTAAAGAACCTCCTTTCTAAACAGACAAGATGCTGAAAGGATGCAGAGGACCAAGAGGATGAAGAAGAACACTGGAAAAGCAAGTTGTAAAGTTCAGGCTGTAGAAAAATCCTCATATCCATTATCCTGCAAATGACATATACCACTTTATTTATTTAGTTCCTCCACTGACAGACATAGACTACCTCATACAGGCCTTACTCTGAGTGTGCCAGTTGGGAATTCAGAACTGATGAGTCCTTTGAGCTTTGAACCCTTTTGACTGGGATGCTTGGTGTCCATTCATGAGAAGTGAGGGGAAAAATACATTGTTTAGTATAGGAAATACTGGAGAAAAAAAAAAAAAAATACTTTCTGGCTGCTGCAGCTGATATCAAGTATTTATTAACACTGCAGTCTTATTCTTTTTCATGACTGTCATGTTTGTGCTTGTTGCTGAGGCTATTTTTGAACATTAATTGGCTGTTAAAATAACCTTGTCCGATGGTCTTTTGCTGCTTCTTCTCCCTTGGTTGCTTTTCTCTTCTCATTCTCTATGCTTCTAATAAATATTTCAAATTCAGTTGTTGCTTTTTATTGCACTTTAGTCACAGAAGACAGAGAGCTTGGCTTATTCTGCACTCTGGAAGGTAGATGAGCATTAAAAATGGGAGCAGAGAATTCCTGGGTCAGTGGCCAGGATGGCACAAAACAACACCGAAAAGAAATGACACCTAATGGCACAAAAACAATGCTGCAAAAACTCTTTTATAACTCTAACCTCAGTCAGGGTGCAGTGGTGATTTTTTATTTCTTTGGCAATGTATACATTTATATGAAAAAAGACAAGAAATAGAGGAAGGATGAGGAGGGAGTTGTGATGCAGCACAAAAGGGAATACAGTGAGAATAATTTCTCCTTTCAACACATATTTTAGAATCATTCAATATTTGTAAGTAATTTTTGGTGATTGGTCCATTGTTAGGTAATTACAAAAATATGTTCACAGATGCATGTAGCATTTTAGAAAAGAACAAAAATGTTTACATAGAGAGGTAGGATTTGGGGGATAGGTGAATTTGGTGTTTATTGCTCCAGCACAGGATTCAGAAGCAGGTGGAGTGTAGACATCCAATGGTAGGTGCAAAGTGCTCCCATTGCAGCAGAACCGCTGTATTGCCACTAGTGTGAAACAACACTGGAATACCTTTATTTCATATCTTCCTGAACTTCCTTTTAATCTTCCTAAGATTAAATTGCATCCTAGCTTTCAAAATATACAAACCCTGAAAATTAATTTGTTGCCCTTCTGGAAGACTGAGGCTCTTGAAACTTTTTACCTTGCTGCTTTGTTGATTCTCAAGATAGGGGAACTGTAGCATGCTGTTGGATTGCATATTTCTGCTTTACTCACTTTAGCCTTCTTTTCTCTTTCCCTTTCTCCAGCTGTTTACTCCCTTATGAAATACATTGTCTAACTTGTTCCATGTCCCTGAATACAAACAAGTCGCAAGGCAGTGTGTGTGATGGGGAAGATCATCCCTGAGCAGATCTATAGACCAGGTGAGTTGAACTCTAATTTTTATGTGTTTTAAATTATCCTGCTAGATGCTGTGCTGCAATGACCTTGTTCTGCAAAACCAAGAGCTGGAACTCTCCTACTGCATATGACAATTCCAAACCCTTGCTGGCTATATTTTTCAACTCTACTGCTAGCATAACTCTCCACAGTTAGAGCACCACTTAATCTCTTCTGGGGTGGAGGTGTTCTTTCAGGCTTCCAATTTTGCAAAAGGAGTTTTGTGAGTCAATTCTCATCATACAGTTATGTGAATTGAATGAATAGAGCAAAAGGAGAAAAGAGACCCTTAGTAAAGTCAATGGCCTAGCTGTGAACACAGGACTCTGAGAAATCCTTGTGGTGCAATGCAAGTCATTTCCTGAGGATCATCTGATATTTGACATTTTCAAGCAAAGTTAAACGCTTTATTTCCCACATGATCTCTTGTGAGGCAGTTGTTAGCATCTCACAGTGATAGGTTACATAGACTATTTCTTTCAGACTTTGATGAGAAGAGAAATTGAGACATTACTTGTATGTGAGGCAGAAACCTTGATACTGCCTTGAATAGTTGTAGTATGCTGCGAAATGAAATTTTGTGCTATGAAATAGGGGGGAAACCCTCTGTATAGCATCGTTATCAGTTGCCTGTGATTCAATTCAGATCGCTTGTGTAGTGTAATGGGGAGTTTTGTATGGTACAATTATGTGTAAATAAACTCAATATGCTGTGACATGAATGATCTCTCAGTGTCAGAGCTGTAACTGGGGAAATGATTATGCTGCTTTTCAGTTGTGACCAAAGACTGGCAAAAGCTGTGAGAATGAAGGCAAAAGCCTGAAAACAGAAAATAGTTTAAGCGTAAGAGAGGAAAATATTAAGATATAGCAAAACCAATTTTGTAGCCAAGTTTTTAGTAATTAGAAAAAAAACATCATTGCTTCATTGGTTTCACTGAAGCCGTGCTTTCATTTTAAAGGTTTTATTTGCCAGTAAAGGTGAAACAAGCAGAAAGTATCCTACTTTCCATGTAAAAAGAGAAGGGAGAGAAGTAAGGTATTATGAAATTTTTATTAACCCTACATATTACATATTTAATAAAATGGTAATGATCTTTATTCTATTAAGGAAAAAAAAAAGAAAAATTATGAAAGTGTAGATGAAAGAGGCTACAACAAGAGTTCTTGAGGTCAGAGATATCTATTTTATACAAGATTACTCATGAAAGAGTTGTGGTTGTGTGACTTTGATCAAAGGTTTTCCTTTTGTAACATGTTTCCTTCTTCTATAAATTTATCTCCCTTTTATAAAAGGGATGAGAAATAAATATTACCAAACTATTAGCTTTTTACTTAATAGAAATAGCTTTGAAAACTACACACGTACACTGACTGAATTCACTGAGGCTTTAAATTTGAAATGTGGTAATTGTATAATCACAGAGCAGGTCTTCTAAATGTAAAATGTTCTTCATCTTTCATTTAAGCAATGTACTGTATAAAGCACCTCTCTTTGAACTGGTGGACTTTTCACAATGAAGAAAGGAAGCAAAACAGCCATATAAAATAAACACATGTTTAGAGTTGATGATATGTGCATTTCACATCCTTCCCAAGGCTCCATTTATGCTTCTGTTTCTTCTTATCTCACTGTCACTACCATATTTCATGTTGCTGTTGTTATTATTATTATTTATTTGTTTGTTTATTTATTTCCTAAAACAGTAATAGATTCATAGAATGTTTTGAGTTGGAAAATATTCTTAAACATCTTCTATTCCAACCCCCCCTTGCAGTGAGCAGGGACATCTTCAACCACATCAGGTTGCTCAGAGCCCTATCAAAGCTTGCCTTGAATGTTTCCAGGGATAGGACTTACTCTACCTCTTTGGGCAACCTGTGCCAGTGTTTCACTAATGTTACTGTATAAAATTATAATAGTTTTTAAAATTCCTTATATCTAGTCTAAATCTCCCCTCTTTTAGTTTAAAATCTTGCCCCTTTTTCTGTTGCAACAGTCCTTGCTGAAAAGACTGTCCCCATCTCTCTTATAGCCCTCATTTACATACTCTGTGTTGTAAATTCAATACTTCAGGCTTGCTTTCAAGATCTCAGGATATATGAGGAAGAAATGACTGAAGTTAGGATCCATAGTACTTATGCTGACATCATATGGATATTTTATGGATCAGCTGCTCAATGAAATATTCCCAGAGTACAGAGACTTTTAAGTGTGTATCTGAAATACATTTGACACTGAAAAAAACTTGTGAAATATGGCAATTAACAGAACGTTTTTCAGCCAAATCTGATAGTAGCTTTTCACTACAGATGTGCCCCCAGAGGTGTCAGAGCTTAGGACATAAGGGAGGCAAGACACATAAAATTCTAACAGGATAGAGGCTTCCAATTATGTAAATAAATAAAAGTACCTAATTTTAAGAGTAAGGTGCACTGTCAGAACAAGGTGGACGTCGTATGAAGTTGCTAGATGATGTGAAATAAATTACTACTGCTTTACTGACTTTTGCTTTGTGTACCCCATGGATTTGGCTTTTTAAAGATATATCACAACTACCCAAATGCTTAGATATGCTTGTGCTTTAAGAAAGCACAAAGTCTAAGTAAAATTGCATTACATTTCCCTATGGGGTGCAACAAACATTAAGTTTGAAAGAATTAGAACACTAGGGTTTGGGTTGAGCCCATCACTTCATCATTCAAAGTCTCACTTCCAGTATTTGTACCTGCCAAATTCTAGTCCTCGTAGAGTTCAAAGGGCCTATATTAGTGCAAAGTTGTTCAGAGAGTTTTGAAAATACCAAAAGCTTGAGCTAAAAAAACAGAGGGAAAAAAATAAGGAACTAAAAGATGTGATGAAAAGCAAATAAAACTCGCAAAGAGCAAGGCTTCACATATTGCTATCTAATTAGCCTGTCTTTTTATTCCTTCCTTTATTTTTGGCACCGCAGGTGTCAGGAGCTTAATATACAGCTAAGCATCCAACACTCTATTTTCTGTTTTGTTTTATACATGGCAATTGGACAGATAGTCCCAAAGGGTTCCTTTTTATTATGGATTGTTCCCAGTGAACACCATGACTGCAAGTACTCTGTGACAGCAAGGTTATAGTGAAATGGGTTTTTTTCTCCCTTTGAAGTAGAGCTGTAACACCGAGAATAACTTTTATGAGGCCTTGTGGGAATCTTGTTCTTTATGAAACTCAATGATTACATTCAGGGGCTGGAATAAATGTTCCTGTGAACTTTTTAAAAATAAAAGAAGAGAAGAAAAGGAATGACCGCATTTGCAGCTCTGAGGGTCAGGCACTTTATTACACATAGTTTACTCGATTCCCTGCCCTAGCTGTCACCCTAAACTAAGGTTAGACATGCCTAGAGACTGCTCTATAGAGCAGGAATTAATTTATACTCTTTACCAGCAAGGAACTATTTAGTTGTTTCAACCATTTTCTGTGTTCTCCTGTGAGCAGTGAAGGTAGACCACCAGGAATCTAAACAGGATCTTTTGCAAGGTTTTTGAAAGTTCATATTTTTCCCAACAAACAAAGGCTAGGCAATTAGCTTCTTATAATTTCAAACTGTAACTTTCTTTAAGAGCACTCCGATTCAATTTTCCTCTTACACAGGCCTTTTTACTCATAAGGAACAGAAGCAGAGATCCTCAGCCTACTGTGCTGCTTCTAAATGAAGCATGAGGAAGTTTCAGGAAGTCCTCTGGTCCCAAATATACGAAACGCATGACGATACCCAAGTCCACATATGGGGGACCCTGGCAGCAATCATGAACTGTAGTTATACAAGGTCCTTCCATATTTATTCAGTGTTTCCCCATATCCATGTAGTTTCTCCTAGAAGTTTTTCTCAGTGGTGTGTGCATCATACACACTTGAGCTCCTAAGAAAGGTTTTTCATAGTAATAGAGAATTGTCTCTGATGGTAAATGAAACAAATTAATCTCATTCTGAAACCTTACTGTCCTCCCACCCCCATGACTCAACAAAGGGAGAATTATGATGGAGGGGTAAGTAATTGATGTGAGATAGTATTTTGTTCAAAATTAATATTGTTTATTAATTTTGATATTCAGAATTCTCGACACCCCAAACACTAAATTTAATAATAATCAAGGTCTTCTGCAATGGTCATGGAACACATTACATAAAGGATAAACTAGATCTAGAAATAACTAGCAAAAATATATAAACATTAATTGAATGGGAAGAGAAGGCTCTTGCAATCAATACACCACTTGCCCATTAGATGGACTGAGGAAGTTCCTTTCTGCTTGTGGCAGAAAGGAAATTGGTAAATTACAAGAAACTATAAGTATTTACTCACAAAATATTATTTCCTGACTCACAGGGCTAGATACAACTTAAAACAGTACCCAAATGGTTTCAAAGAATTCCTTCAGTGTCTCGTTGGCCATTGAGATTTCTGATTCTTTCCAGGCTTCACAGGCTGCTGGGGAAGGGGGACAGATGATCTCTCAACTGGTCTTGCTTTCTCTGTATGACCTGTGTGTCATTTCCAGGATTTCCCATCTTGGCAGGAGACTTTCAGGTGTAGGCAGGTTGTCTTGTGGTGTGCAGTCTCAGCACGGATGTCCCACTGGCTATGCAGGTCTATCACTTGGAGGCAATTATGCCTGTTCCTGGTGAACTCAAGGCAGGCTGTTTCCAGACTTTTCAGCAGGAATAATATATAGCTTATAGCTATATATTATAGCTTAGCAAAGCATAATTCTATGAAGTATGGCAGCAGGCAGCAGCAGCAAGCAAGCAAGAACAGATACAAGCACATTGTGTTACCTGCTCATCTCTTTTTGTCCATGTACTCTGAGTCTAATGGGCTTTTGGACACAGAATAGCAAATCAGAATGGCAATTAGCCAAGCTTGACCACATTAGGTGAAGGCATAGGGTTGCTTTACCCAAGTTTGTGGGAAACATAGGCTTTGCACAAGGCAGACACAAGCCAAATGCATACCATAGAATGTAAACAAGAGGAAAACAAGTTTGGGCAAGCCCAGGTGGCTCTAGGTCCTCTTTCCCATTGTTGCTTCTCCCTACAACAGAAAGAAGGAGATCAGAAAAACATGTCTGGGCAGGCCAAAACATGCAATTTTGACCTGTCAGACCTACAACAACAAGAATCCAATTAATATTAATCAGAAAAGAAAGTCATTGGCTAGGAGAGAGCAGAAAGAACAGGTATGAATGGAAGGTACAATGGCTCCACTTTCATGCAGCTTCCCAGCCACCCTCCATCATCATTCACTTGAATGCAATTTCATCCTCTTTGCTCCAATCCAGGTGTTGTAAGCACATGAAAGCCCCAAAGAAGTGAAGGACAATATGGGGATGAAATTAAGTTCAATATCTCAAAAATAAATTTCAATTTTTTCACAGACTATTTGGAATACAAAGCCAGCAAAACCAACCTGAAACCCTGAAGACTACTCTTCAGAAAAATAAATGCAGAAATGCTTAGTTACAGGGCCAGATGACTTTGGTGCTTGATTATATAAAAGATAGGGGGGAAAAAAACCCAAGGAAATTGGTGAGAGAGAAAAAGCCACTTATACTGAAAATATTTCCAACTTCTTCTTATGCTCACCTTTTTTCTGACACTGTTAAAAAATAAAATATTTACTGAGCTGAGGAACATCAATCACTGAGTTCAACACTGAAAGAATATGCTGACAAGTCACACAATTTGAGGGCTTGCCAAGGCAGGATGGTTAAACACCCAGTGGAATGTATTTTTTATGTCCACAGTTATACATGGGGTTTCATTTTCATTGGAGGCCTTAAAAAAGGAGGGAACGCAGACAGGTATGGCAGTTAAATGTTAAAACTACTAGGAATTTAAAAGAGTTTTATTTTTAATTAATTAACCTTTTTTATGAGAAGAGTTTGTTCTTTTGCTTTAAAATATAACACTAATGACAGGTATTATTTGTCTATGAAAGGCACTGACAGATTGTTATCCTGCCACTTAGGTGCTGAGAGTCAGTCGTGATACCTCTCAACTCTGTTTTTGTCCATGCAGAAATTCTGATGTACAAATTTTGTCTGGATAACAGACAACTCTCACTCATTTTTACAAAGGAGGGAGTTAACAGCTAAGAGAGGACAATAAGAAATGCAGTTCATGTTCACACTGGTGACTGTTGTTCCACTTAGCCACTTTCCAGGACTTACTCCCTCTGTTCACTCAGAGATATACAGCAGCAAGGCAGTTTTCCAGCCTACAGCATCAGTTATGTTCCATTGAGGCTGGCGTACTAATAATGAAAGTTAAGCATGTGCTTAAAAATCTGAGGATCAATGTGTTTCAAGCCATCAATTCTGAGAGAGTGTTGTCTTAAAACAAACATAATTTCTTTGTCAGCTTGTTCACTGGATTTATGGCTAAGAATATGGATTTCACCAGCTAGCTAAAGCATGTACTTCTGAGCAGCTGACATTTGTGCCATACATTAGCTATGTAAGAGCAGCTCCCTCTCTGGAAGTTGCTGTATCAGGAGCTTTTGGATGGTAAAATGTGCTTTACATTGTGTTCATTGATGCATACATATGAGATAGAAGTTTGGCTATGAAGCTTTGCACAGGAGACACACAGAAGTCTAATCCTGTAGATTTCATTACTGCTGTGATAAGGCAAAACCATTCTCCACATCAGCTGCTTATAAATGCTACTGCCAGCCTTTAGGTGATGCATCATCGGTCACCCTCTGTATCTTCATATTTGTGAGTTGATGAGGCCCTAATTCATTGAGTCCTCAAGAGAGAGAGGCACTGGTGCAGAAAGTGTCTAAATTCTGCTTCTTGCTTCATGGCACCACTCTTGTTAGTCTCCTCTGTTACTAGAGGAGGAGAAAAGAAACAGAGAAGCAGTGAAAGAAGATAATAAACTTTATCTGTATTCTTATACAAATAAAGTTTTGAGTGTTAAAAAATACATGATGTATTTTCCCACTTTTTTTTAACAGTAGTAGGAGTCTCCAGTAATGTATTTGCTTTCTTAATAGGACTTGCACAGTCTGTCATATGCATGCCCATCCTTAATGGCCAAGTTGGTCTATGAGACAGAGTTTATGGTTACGTGGTTTTTACAGACAGGCTATGAGACAGGTAAGTTTCTGCGTATTTCTACAGAGCTTCTAGAGAATCTTCCAATGTCTTTGTTTATTGCTTATGATTTTATTTTCTATTATGCCTACTTCTATATGCATTTTACACAGGTTCTTCTTTTTAAATGTAAATGCTCTTGATGTTTATCTCATAGAGTTCTACACTGCTATGTGCCGTTGCCATATTAGTCTCCCCATATGTGGTTTGAGGAATGCAACTGATCATGGTGTTCAAGGTGTGAATATGAGTTTGTTATTGCTCTCAGTGGTAATAACAAGATTGTCCTAATCTACAATGGATAATTTTTTTCTGAAAACCATTTTTTGGTATTCATTTTACTTCCTTCAACTTCTTTTGAGCAACAAATATTTACAAAACAACCATCCCAGTCTACATTAGTACATAGTGAAATTGCATCTTTTGCTCTTTTTAACTATGAAATGTTCAGCTAGAGATTATACTGAAATCACATCAAGAGAAGTTGTTGCTATTAAGTGGGAACATTGTTGGCCTCTGACTGTAAGTGGAGACTTGGAAATCATTTCCCTATGAAGGACTGTAATTATGAGCACACTTTGGGGTTTTACTGAAGCACTTTTAACAACAATAATAATAATTTTATCAGAAATGTATAATATGTGCTTCGTTAGAAATTGCATTGAGAGATTATAGCGGCTTGCATTAAAAATGTGTTTGAATACTCTCTTTATCACAACAAGGAGTCTCTTTCATATACTGTCACTGGTTTAAAATGTTCTTTCTTTTCCACTTGGCTTTTAGATGTTCTGTGATATAAAATTGTTCCTTGTTTTCATTAAGAGCAAACCTAATATTCTCTTTGTAAACTATTATTACAATTGAAAGAATATTTTTAATCAGTAGGTGCATTTGATTTACTGAAAGTTGTGTGCTTAGAATTGCTTTACAGTTTAATTAGAGCTGCAGCAATCTGTTAGCTAGCACTGAACTCTGATGAACACAAGTCTCTAGGCATGTTTGGAAACGCTCATGAATTCTCTGCCATTTGCCTAATGAGCTGTCGGAAAGGTTCCATCAATAGTGTCAAAAAATTTGTGTAAGGGCCCTCCAGACGTGTTCAAGAGGCTTGAATGAGCAAAGGCTAATACAAAATGAGTGCCATTGGGCAAAATATTTCTGGAAAGGTCTTTTGCTGCTGGTATAAGAAGAATTAAAGGTCATGCTTGAAGATTTGCTTTTGAGGGGGCGTTTCTGAAATATGGATTGTAAAACAAAGATATTAATATCTTCAACATTATCTCTGGAAAGGACAATATGAAGGTGTATCTGCTTATGTCTATCTCTGCCACAATATAAGGGGGGGGGATAGGACTTTTTCTTTTCTCCACTAACCACAGCTTGGGGATTTAAGTAGTACACGAAACCCCAGATATCTCTGTGGACTTCTTTGAACCCCACAACCATTATATGGAATAGAATTGTGATAGACAGTCTTTTGTTGGATCAGCAAGCCAATGGAAACCTATTATGCTCAGCAATTCCATAGTGTCACACATAAGATTGCGAAAGGAATATTCTTTCTGACAGTTTCTGCTTTAAGGGATCTGAAAGACACAAGGTGATGATCTCTTCACATGTCACTGGCCTACTGTTCATCTGGGAATCCATAAAGAGACAGCAAATCCTCTATGTTATTCACAGCATGAGGGTTACGGCATAGCATCCTTTTGGAGCTTATAGGGTATGTGAACGTCACTGTACAGGATATATCCTCAGGAAGATGTGGTAGAGTAATCTGCTGTTAGTGATAAATTATTTACAGAGCTATTACTAAAATTTCTTGACTAGCTAATACCTTGAGTAAAAAAAAAAAAAAAAGGCATCTGTTCTCTAACCGTATGTCAGCAGTCTCTCTGCTGTCATTGACAAATCTAAGTTTGTAAGAAGAAACACATGTATAAATATTTAAAAGTGGGAGATCATGCACAGGAATTGTTGCTTCTGATAAGACAGTGAGTAAAATACCAGGCTCCTTACAAGCCAAGATACAGTGCTCAAAGAAATGCTAGAAAACCCCAAATCACAATAAAAATGTAGGATTTTGAGATAACTGTGGTTTTTTTTTTTTTCTTTATTATTAGCAGTTAAATTCTGGCCTGCAAAACAATGAAAAATCAACTAGATGGTTCTTTTTATTTGATAAATACAATAGTGAAATAGATGGTTTATTAAGCAGCTCCATTTTTACTAGCTTGCAACATGAAGTTTCAGAGACAAGGGAAAATAAATTAGGTTTTCTTTTCACCTGCAACATACAGCACTCTTGAAATTAATTTTGAAGTAATCTACCAATGTTATAGGCAGTTCTGAAACCAATACATTATGCTTAAGACTGAAAGGAGAGCCTAAATATTGCAGAATATTTTATATTATGTACATTGGCAGCATATTTGCCTTAAATCATGCACATATGTTTTCCTTCTGGCTAATCTGCTATTTGCAACAATAAAAATACAATAAAAGGGGGAGAGGGATTGAGTGACTCAAATTTTCTAGTTAAATCACAAATGAAGCAGAACTTGTTGACAACTATACAACTATGGTGCTAAGTTCCCCTTTCCTTACAGAAATAATTCAGGGGCTGAAGTAACAAAATATTTGTCGAATCCAAGGCAATCTGCATGAAAATTTTAATAGATAATTGAGAAATAGTAAATATGCCCTGGAGAAGAAATATGTATGTCTGGAACCGCTTAGTAGACAGTGAGGATTTATCCAAAAGAGAAACCCAAAGATTAGACATTGAATATTTATGATGTTACCACACACCTGGATTCAAATAAGGTATCCAATCTCTACCATTCTGTGGTGTGATTATATCTCTAATTTATGAAAGTCAAGATGTTAAAAAAGCCAAGTGTCTCATAGAAGATGTTTTAGAGAAGATTGAGATGAAAATATTTTCATCCTCAAAAGGAGGCTGTAGCAAGGTGGTTGCCAGTGTTTCCTCCCAAGTAGCAAGCCATGGGATGAGAAAGAATGGACAGAACTCATACCAGGGCAGGTATAGATTGGTTATTCGGAAAAAAATTCTACACTGGAAGCACTGAAACAAGCTGCTCAGGAGAGTGGTCATATCATCATTAGAGGTCTTTAAAACAGCCTAGTGCTTGGACTTGGTGGCTTTAAGTTTACAATTTGACTCAGTGATCTAACCGACTTTTCCATCTTAAATGATTCTATGATTTATGAGGTATCTACATACTATTTCTCCCAACAGCATACATCTATGAACAGTTAAAAATGCCAAAGTAGTAACAGTTTGGGCTCCCCAGTTTAAGAGGGGTAGGGATCTGCTGGAGAAAGTCCAGTGGAGGGCTACAAAGATGTTTAGGGGACTGGCACACTGCCTGATGAGGAGAGGCTGAGGGACCTGGAGATTTTTAGGCTGGAGAAGACTGAGAGGTGACTTGATAAGTGTTTATAAATGTCTGAGGGTCAGGAGCGGCGGTGGGGGGGTACAGGCTTTACTCACTTGCTCCCCTGGGATAGGACAAGGAGCAATGGATATAAGCTACAGCACAGGAGGTTCCAGCTCAACACAAGGGCAACGTCTTCACTGTAATGGTCCCAGAGCACTGACACAGACTCCCCAGAGAATCTTTTCTGGAGACTTTCAAGGCCTGTCTGGATGCATTCCTGTGTGACCTGAGCTAGATTGTATGGTTCTACTTTGGCAGGGCATTTTTGCCCAATGATCTCTTTGGGTCCCTTGCAACCCCTGACATCCTGGAAGCTTGTGAACAGAGGCACGTGAAGGAGATTCTTTAGACCTTTGTGCCATTTACTTTATTGTCTCATTGGCACAATGATTTTAAAATTCTAGGAACTATATGGATATGTAGAAATTGTCTATTTAGTTTCCAAGTGTAAACAGTTTAACTCTTAATGAGATTTGTTTCACCAGAAAAAGGGGATTTAATTTCTTAACTCTTTGTAAATGCAATGCACAGGTTTTGTGTTAGGTTTAGCTATCACAGCATGCTCATGTGTTGATAGCATTGTTTCAATTAGGCAGAATTAATTAATGTTTCATTAAATATGTCATCTGCATATAAAATTACCTTCCCAACAATCCACATTGAAAAATAGCCTTCCTTTTAATTAAAAATGGGGGAATTTCAGTGGGCATTATTTACACTACAGAATTTGATGGAAGTCTATTGTCAGCTAGTGATTATGGCTATCTATCTGTGCCATAACTACACCCATACAACATTAACCTACCTCATTGCTGGCATATTAATTGATTGCTACCCATTCTGTACCCTACCAGTGCTACAGGTGCACAGTTATCCAAGTTGGTCAAGGTACTGTCTGCACATATTATATATGCACAAAAGACTCCTCTCCCAGTTGTTGTCATTAAGAATGACAAAATTCACCACAGAGAAATGAATTGGGCATTGATAGACTTGTGTTTTAGAACAAAACTTTCCATGTTACTCTCTGTGTCTGCTGTCTGAAGTCAAGGGTGAGAAGATTGCTCAAAGGCAGGTTTCTGAAGTGTCAAGAATATTATTTGAATTTGAAGGATAAACAACATTTACTGGCTCTTACAAGATGGGTAGGCTGGTCCATGACCTGTCTGACCTATGTGAAGAGTCAATTAGCACCCTGCCCCAGGACTATATCATTAACATTGCTCTTCAAGTAATTGTCGCCATATATTTAGTGAGTTTAACAAAACAATTAAGGATGTAGATCCTCTTGTCACTCTAGATGGGTGATAGCTTTTCTCCTCTTAAGTCACGGTTAGCCACTGGCTAGCATATTTGAAATTGAACTTCATTTACCTATGGAATGTGTTGCAGTATGTGTAGCTTGTGGGAAAGAAACTTAAACACAAATGCATTTTTACAGTTTGAAAAGTATAAGAATGCTAACATTCTTTGCACCAGAAAAGGCCTCTAGGCTGTTACCACAATTTGTATTCATGTAATCCACCAAAAAATGCATGGAAATCTATATGAGGAAGTCAGGTATATTAGCTGCCCACAAATTATACTGATCAATGCTTTATCTTTAGGAGCATTTTCTGCTTTACTTTGTTGCTTTTTCCAGGAAGAGGTAAAGATTTATTCTTACTTTGATATATCTCTGTCATTTAGATCAATGTGATGTATTACTTTAATTTCAATAAGTGTTTGTATCTGGACCTGTTGCAGAGCACCAGAATATGTAACTGTATTATTATCGAAAAGAACATCTGCACCACTGGATAATTTTAATGCCTCACCCTACCCATTAGGAAAACCAATGTAAGAGCTCTCTTTGATTCTCTGTCTCCAATACCCACACATATATTTATATACACTGGTAAAATGGGAATATTGAACTCCAATAATGAGTTGATGATTTAAAGTGTATTCTTTTACTACTAAGTGTGAAATACTGCATGCAGGATAATTGAGCGACAGTCTCAGAGCCTCTTGGTATCCTTTCATAGTCTGCTGTGCCCTGTTTAGACTTCATAATGTTTCTGAAATGTTTGCTGATTTTACTAATGAATGTTCATCAGCACTTGTGTAGTGGCAGTGATTAATCTTTGCCCACTTTTATATTTTACACTGGAACACATCATCACTCACTGACTTCAAAAGTCTGACCATCCCCTCAGATTAAAAAAAAAATTAAAAAATCCAAATTGAAGTACCTTGCATAGATTACCTGGTAGAGTTTCACTGCTAGTAGTAAGTACAGAAATCTGATTCACTTAACTCCCTATAAGAGGATTTTAAAGGAGATTTAAAGACAAAGGAGAAAGAAAGAGGGAACACAATCTTCATAGTAGAAAAGGGATACTCCAGAATATTTCAACAGCAATGCACTCTTAAAGAAAATAAATTTAGTCCTTCCTCCTCCATTTCTTTCTATCGAATGGTACTGGTCGAGATATTGTCCTTGCAAAGTAATTTCGATAATAATGTGAGGATGGAATAGTGCTGTTTGTTTTCTTGTCAACATAAAGTCTGAACACTATCACAGACCATGCAGGAAGGTTATATAAAACATAAAGCTGTGACTGTACTGCATGAGAGTACCTGTACCAGGTACTCATTCTGTGTCCTCCCTCTCAGAGTTACCCTTCTCAGTGTCTCTGAGAGGATTAGGGAACATCAACCATTTTCCAGGAAATCTAGAAACCGTCAATTGTTTGATAGAAACTATGGATATATAACTTCAAAGAGAAAACCTGTAGAGGAGAATAGAAATTATAAACTTCACTAGGTGAGCTACTCCCAGTAAAAATCACAATGTGGTAGCTTCTTAAAGCCAAGGTACAAGCCACTGTAAAAAAAGATATCGCAATCTCGGTGGTTCCGAATCACAAAAGTGACAGCTGAGGAGAGCTGAATGAAATGGATGTGTCTACGTATCAAGGGGAGGTCAACCTGGAGCCATCACCAAAAAAGCAGACCACCCTAAAAACAAAAATTTAGACATGGGTAAAGCATATCATCTGGAGCACAGAGACATGTCATATCCCGACAGCTAATGAAGTAGCTGTTTGGATACATGGCAAGCAAGAAATGCAGCATTTTGTGCTGTCACTTGCTCCAGAGATTTGATTTATTGGGCAGTGAATGAGCCAGCGGGGGAAAAAAAAAAAAAAAAAAAAGAAACTGCAAGGACTTACAGACCACCTGTCTTGGTGGATAAAGTGAAAAACTCTAGTTTCATATACAAATCTGTTGCTTTTATTCAATCCATGGGGAAAAACAGCAGGAAGCACATGTAATATGAAGCACATTTGTCTCTGCTGAGGTCAGGGATGCTACTTCATATAAAAGATATCTAGGTTTTATCTTATTTCAGTGCAAATTATCAAAAGACAAAGCTTTTCTTTTTAACAAACAACAAAAATATTTGTTTTTCTCTTAGTAGGCTTTCAAATGCAAAATGTTTAATCCTAATACAATCTTATTTGTTTAGCTGCTGTGCCCCTAGTTACACAGCAGAATAGTGGCCATGCTGCCCATCTCCCTTTCTGAACACCTCCAAAAAACACTGCCGCATCTAACCCACAAAGTCTACCAGTAAGGGGTGGGGGAAAAGTAGTTGAGCAACTAAAAGTATCTTTCAGAGTTGAATAAGGTCTTTACATTGCATGTAATCCAGACTGTAACAGGGAAACATAATATACTCACCTAACTGTAGGTTTCCACCGTAGGCTGTAATATTCCAATAATATCTGACTCAGGAGAGTGTGTATTACAGTTGGTAAACACTGACAAGACAATCAAGTTCATAAAACACACATGGGTTGTCAGCCATTACCTCGCTGCAACTGTAAAGGAGTTGGGTAATATTTTTTATCCCACTCTCTTTTATATTTATAAGATAAGAGGAATTGTAGCTGGCAGATGGCAGTTTAGCACTTAGATGTGTCAGACACTTGTGTTACCCATTGCACAGAACAAATGTTGTGTACTTAGAAAATACCAACTCAGGAGACTTAGGTACCAACTCTCCATGCCTTGAATTCTGGTGACTATTGCCTTTAAGAGGATAAAGTTTTAAGAAGGTGATGCTTGCTTTTCATTGACTATTGTAAAGTGTTCATCTGAGAGAATCTTCTAATAACCTTCACGAACTGATGAGCACAGATAGCTATTCCTAAGGAGCTTAATGGCTTAAATGAGTAGGAACTGATAAAATGATCTCTTTTCCAGCTTTCTCTTAAATTCATGAAATTCATCTGTAACTATTGTTTACTCATTTTAGTAAATTACAGAGCTTCAGCTATGCTTCATTACATTTTTGCTGCAGTTATAATTTTCAGGGCACAAGAAACTAAGTTGGTCTGTGTCTTATCTCGCTAAATAAATACTACTGAAAGCTTTCTTCAGAAAAAGAGTCAACATTCTTGATGGCAGATCATTCTGAAAAGGTGCAGAGTCTGAATATACCTCTCTGTTATAATATCTTTAATATATTTTTGTATGTTTTAGAGACATCTTTTAGAGGAAAAGATACTTCTGTGAGTTTGTCTAATCACTTTCTGAACCTAGACAAAGCGTTGATATCTGCACCACTCTTGAGGCAATTAATTCCAACATTTATCTACTGTGTAATTAAGTTCCACCATTTCTTCATTTTGAATCTGGCATCTGGGATTTTCATTTAGATATTTCACATTGTTACTTATGAAGACATCTATCATATACCTCTGCAGTCATTTCTTTTTCATGCTAGAAACTCCTAATCCATTTTCTCTTTCTATAGCTTTGATTGCAGGCGTACTGAAGTCTGTACAGAACCATTATAAGGATTCTCTTTGGTGTTCTCTTTCTTTCTTGAAGGATTCATTGGATTTTAAAGCACTCCTGGGTATTTTCTGAGTTTTAACTATTTTGTCTTTCCTGAGTTTATCGCTTATGTGCAGTTAGGACTATCTTGTCCTTCAGTTCATTACCTTTATTATCCATCACCAGATAGGTTCATCTTCTATTTTGTCACCTGATAGCTCATTATTTTAAGGCCCCTTTGAAGGTTTTTTTTTTAAAGTCAGTCCTTATTTCCTCTACTCTGAATTCTTTAGTATCACCGATGAATGCTGTCATACTTTTATTTACCTCTTTCAAGTTTGACACTGTCTCCATTTTAAGTACAACTTTATTTAAACAAACATAATTTTAAAATCTTGCGAAACCAGCATCAGTACTCATCGAGTTGCTGAAGCAAAAACACTTTGCAGGGCAAAAGCCCTTTCTTGCTCTTCAAGTGTAGCATAGTGGTATGATTTTGGACAACCTTTTCTGAGAGCAGTATCAAGTATTTAGGCTCATAGTCTCCAGTCTTCCAGCTCTCACTCAGGACATTAGCTGCATAATGAAGAAATATGAAGCTTTTATAAAGCCAGTACTAGTTGTTGCCAATTCTTAACTACTGCTGGGCATGGAGAACAGTTGCTGATTTGTTAAAGTGGGAATGCTGCATCTTGAATGCTGCAAGACACTTAGCTATTTACCTGCTGTAAGATTTTGTTGATTAAGCCTTCCAGTTTGTTGTGTATGTTACTGTGAAGCTGATGAATAACTGCAACATTTCTAGATTTCTGCTTGATACCACAAGCAAATCTGACTAAATAACTCGCAAATAACTGCTGCTTACTAGCTAAATGGAACATTTGAACTGCCAACACTGAGGAATTTTATTTCATTCTTCAGTGACAAGTCTGGCAAATTTTATTTGGCACTTCTGACAGTATGTAATGTGTAGGCAACTTGTGCTGTGTTTATGAGAGATGCACCGCATCATATGAAATATTACCTGTCACTAAAGCTTCCATCAGTCACATCAGACTGGCATAAATCAAAGAGAACAAAATCCCATTTTTAGAATAGGAATAGTTTTGGCAAGTGTGCCATTACATAAACATATTGTGCTGGGAGGCTGGAAGGGGGGAGCCTAATAAAATACATCAATCATTTGAAATGACATGCATAAAACTGTAAATAAAACTGACAATAAATGTCAATATTACAAAGTTTATAGTCTATGTTCTTGCAGAAACCCTAATATAAGCTGATGTGACTTACAGTGAAAAAAGTGTTACTGTTAATAAACGTGGATATTGGAACACAAGCAAAAATGCCACCACAACTTAGAGCTAATTTGGCAGCTGATGTTGATATTTCTTATGTAACAGTAAGTGCTGCACAAGTATGAGTCTTCTTTTCTTGGTGATGCTGTGATTCTCATGAGCGATGTAAATAGCCTCCCGTTTTCCAGACTTACCAGTGTCCTACAGTGTCCTGCAGGTTTTAGCTGCACTTTACATATCAGTAGCAGCTACAGCTGAGAAAGGATAACTACATGTATTGAATCTTGCATTTTGTGTTATTTGAGGAAAAATCCTGGCAGCATCTGTGAGATATGACTGCACATGTAACTACCAAATTTGCCTACCAGTATAGTTTCTACTATGTAGAGAATAAAATATTAGCTTATATCTAAGAACTTTAATATGTTGGTTTAGGACATGGAGCCAGAGCGCTGTTAAAGTTGAATTGCAAATGACTGACGGTGAGCGCACCAGAAGCAACGAGGCTGGTTACCAATATGGTTATACACTCGTCCTCCTTTATTCTTCTTCTGTTACCACTATATACAAGAGCAGCTGCTACTACATACACTACTACTACTTCTACTACTACTACTACTCAATACAAGTTCGTTAAGCTTATCTCCCCCAAGATGGGGTGGTTACAGAGCAAGTAAGGTGATTGGCACAAAGGATCATATGTGGAAGACAATAATTGGTTATTGTACATAAACAAGTGACTTCACAGTTATCCAGAAACTTCTAGGTAACTTTTTTAGAAGCAGGAACTGTCCCACTCTGCATCTCTGTTTCTCTTCCGTTCCAGTTCCGGCTGCACGTACAGTTCACAGGTGTTCCGCTGTACTTAACACTCACAGCAGTGAATTGTTCACTGCTTCAATTCTGCTTCTCAGAGATATTCTGCAACACATGGAGCCAGAGCACAGCTAAATCTTAAGGTATTACATGAGAGATCTTTCCTTTCATGGATTTTTTTTTTTTTTTTCCCAAAACAGAGGAAACATCTTTACCTTTTTTGTTGTTGTTTTAGTTTGGTTTTGTTACAGATCTTTCTCTATCATGATTATTTTGATATTGTGAATGTAATTCTATGTGAGGTACTGGTATTTTTGCAAAGGAGGTATTTCACTGTAATGTGATGACATTATTATTGAACTATTTTCAGCTGTGGCAAAATAATTTATTTGCCGTAAAGGCTGAATTTCACTACTGATTTTTTAATTTGTACTTTTTAATCCAGAATGCAAAACGCTATGGGCCACTTGAGTATTGGTGCAAGCAGTTGTGTTTAAAACTGCTTGAGGGAACGATGCTCTACTGTAAATAAGAACAGCTATAACAGTAATCAGCCTATATGAAGAGTTCTATACAGATGAATAAACTTTGAGTATAAGGCTAGACTTCAAATATGATTAGTATGTTTACTGTAAATGTAAATAATATGGCAGGCATTTACATGTTTATTGAGCTATTCATTAAAAAGTTGAAATTAAAACGTGGAAGCACTGACAGCTGGCTTTTCATTACTGCAATGCATTTATGCATATGGAAGTCAAAATCAACATGTAATGGAAAGGACATTTAAAGCCACACAAAAACATTTGTAGAAATAATTTTAGGGAAAGGAGATGTGGACTGAAATTGTGCCTTGCTGACAACACTAAAAGAAATGACAAGCAATTAAAGATCAATGTTATTTTATACACTAAAGTGTTTATATTGCCAGTAATAAAGACCAGTTTGGTTTTTTTTTCATCAAATTAAAAAGATTTATTAAAAAAAAGAATATTTCATGAACTAAATACTGCCAACAATGTTTCATTCATGAAATATTGTGATTTTCCAGTATATCAAACCACAGTGGAAGCCTAATTACGGGGGGAGGGGCATGGGGGGGGGAAGGAGAAAAAAAAAAGGACAAGAACAAAAAGACCATGACACAAAACGGTGTCTGCCATATCGTATAATTGATCCATTAATTTCAAGATTACAATAAACTCTGCATGCTACCATGCACAGAATACGAATTACATTATTTACTGCAGTATAGTTTCTACTATGTAGAAAATAAGATATTAGCTTATCTGTAAGAACCTTAATATGTTGTTTTAGGCCATGGAACCAGAGCGCAGCTAAATCTTTGGAAAGACCTATGTTTATGGGGAAATGGAGTCTGAATTTTGAAAAGGCAGCTCACTAACTGAAAAAAGAAACAAACATTTTTTTTTTTAAGTTTAAAAAACCCAACTCACACACCAAAACCAGGGGAAAAAACCCCCCCAAAAAAAAAAAAAAGTGAAAAAAGGCAGTTTTTTGATATTTGTTTGTTTGTTTTAATTTGGGGTTTTGTTTGTTTGCTTTGTTGCTTGTTGGTTCGCTATTGTTTCAAAATCTTGTCTTTGTTCATGTGAATAGGCAGTGAAATAAGCATGCAGGTCCACAGTAACAGTGTTTGACCTGGATTTTATGGTAGTCTATATATTGATTTTTTTTAGACCATGTTTCTTTCCATCATAGTTCCTCTGAAGCTGGTGTGGTCACAAGGTTAATAGTTGAAAACCCTCAACCCTTATAGTTGTAGCAGTGGAAAAAACCAAAAAATAATCATTTGTGATCACAGCACACTCCTAGGTGGATTGTCTATCTCAAAAAAAATGCATTTAGAGGCAAAAGAAACATGTAGCACCTTGGTTCTGTTACAAAATCAATTTAGCAATCAGAAATTGAGCCAAAAGATATAGTGAAGTAACAAGCTTTTAGAAAACTTGGCTTTCCTGTCAGAGTAGTGAAGGGATTTGAGGATATACCCTTTCAGAAAGATAGATTTAGTTTGGCTGCTGGTAGATCAGTGGCTTCCTAAAATTATTTAGTTCTCTTCTGGTAATTTATACCAGAGGTTTCTATATTTTTGGTTGCAGAGAACAGCAAGACTGACTGTTTAGAACCAAAGAGATGAATACTATAAGATGTTCTCTTCTGCCCTACATAGAGAGGCACAAGTAAACACAAGAGAATTGTTGGACAGTTTAAAGTAGCTGCATCACTAAAACACCACTTTGGGGTTCAGTTGGGTTTTATTTTACGCTGTAAGAGTAAATCTGAAAATTATATTGATGGTACTAGGATCAATTACTGGTTCCACAATTCTCTCATGCAATTACTAGGACAAGATGTGAAAATGGAGGAAGATTTGAAGGAATAAATATACACGACATGGAAAAAAATAACAGCAGCTGTAATTGGGGGCAGTGAGTTAATGATCTGGATTCTTTTAAAAGAGCGGTTGGTTGCTGCAGGTATTTTCTTTAAGTGATTCAACTAGGCAACTTGCTGACCCAGCATTATGACAAACTGAGATACACAATTGCTCACAATTCTTTGTGTATGCAGTGAGATGTTTTTGGACAGTTATCTGAAACTATTAAATAACCTGTGTGTTATGCTCTAAAATAGCAGCACAAGAAGCAACTCTTTAAGACAGTTCTTGCTATTCTTGAGTGGGCTGATGACAACGTAGTGAAATCCTACTTATTCTTTGTGCTGTGAGTCTGCATGCCTGCAGATAGCCTAAGCATAGGTACTAGTACAGGTCAGCCTCAGGAGAGGGGATTGCAACTACTCACAAAGTCTGAAGTAAAACCTTGGACTCAGAAAACTGAAAGAAAGTGGAATCTGGATGTCCCTGTTCTTTTCTTTCATACACCCTCGTGATTCCCCTATCTTGTTACAGCTGTGTGTGCCTCAGATGTTTGAGAAAAGCTTTTTGTCCCACAAAGATCGTTTCTTAGATCTCTGTAGTTCATGCTGTTGACAAAACAGAGAATCGAAATGCATTCAGCTGCCCCTGCAAATTCAGCTTCTTGCACTAAGCCAAATTGTTACAAGGACAGGAAATACCCCAGAATGAGCAGCAAAGCCTCACAGTGGTTTTTGCAGGTGTTCATAAAGAAATATTTACCCAAGTTCTCCTTTAATAATCCTATTTTTATTTTTTTCTCCTGTAATGTACTAGAAGAAAAATAATTTCTTAAGTCAAATAGTGAAGTTGAAAAGAGCCAATCCAATGAATGCTCCATGAAAATCCATCTAAATGCAAGGATCAGAGAGACAAGGAATATACAGAAAGAGTATGTCAAGTACATCTGTGCTCTGTTTGAACCACACATACATCCTCTGAGGCTAAAGTTCCATAGGAACTTTTACAGAAGGGTAGAATTTGGCTGAAAGCCTCAATCTAGATGATGCCACAAGTTCCATTCAATTTAATAAGAATTCTAATTTATTGAGCCTACCTGCACAATAAAGTAAAAGCATCATATAATAAATTGAGCCTGAGTTTCTCTTTCATACAATTTAAATCCAGCATGACAATATATTTTTTTCCAGTATTTTATGTTCAGAGGAGGCAAAACCCAAAGATTCAGCTATTTAAAGTAATCACCATAAAAAAACCAAACATCTTACTACTGGGTTTGTAAATTTTTGGTGGTTTGTTTTTTATTGTTTTCGGTTCGGTTTGGTTTGACTTTTTAAAGTTTGTAAATTAATTTAACTAAATTCTTCATATGCAAGCAGGCCGGTAATTAACTGACTCCATAACACAATTCCTGCTAAAATATTCTGTGCATATGTCAAGTGGCAATTAAAAAAACCCCAACCAACCAACCAACCAAAACAAAACAAAACAAAAAAACCTAACACCCAAACCAACCACTTTTAATCAGTTCCAATATATTAACATGAAATATTGTAAGATGCTTATGATTTCCACCTCCCCTCCCCAACTATTGCTCTTACTGTTGTTTCATTACTTATCAACAACTATGCTGGGAATTTAGCAGGATTTGGCTTCCTAGCAGAGTTAAAGTTAGGTTACAATTTTGGATTTTCTGCCCTGCATAACTAATAAAACTGCCTTTATAGCTTTTTATGTCTTTAAGCAGCGTACAGAGTAAGGACTCACTTATAATGACAGTATAAAAGCTAAAGCAGCTAATTGTGCTCTCAGATATGATCAGAGTAACTGATACTATATTACTATTATCATTTGCAGATTTTGCCAAGGTAAAGCATTTGCCATAAATCCAGTGTGTTTCTACCCTGCATGTTCATACACAGAGGAGTCCTCCATATGTGAACTGCGTGTCTGGCCACTTCTGATGCCATCGTTAAAAAAAGAATCTTCTCTGTATCTGGCAGCACTGGCCTTCATCCCAGTGTGGAAAAAATGAAGCTTCTAGGAAAGAGATGATGAATTTGGCTGCTGGATGACTGGACAACAAAAAAAGTGAGTGCTCCATGGGGTTCAGTCATTCTGTGGCAAGTTAAAGCAGTCAAGCAGTTCAGAGCAAACTAAAGAATTCAGAAGGACTTTTGATCATGAGATAGGCTGAAAATGTTCATAGAGAATACACAGCAGATCTATACCATTCCACACTGCCAGACAGAGCTGAGAGTGGTGTGGTAGGCATGATCACACAGAGCTGCCCATCAGTCAACTGGGGTACTCCAGCTGGAATGCAGCACTCTTGCCATTAGGCAGGAAGCAAAGACTGCTGCCCAGACAACACTAGTTTAGGATCTCGGGTAGCTCTTGCACGCTTGCCAGGTTGATTGTTAGAGGTCTTGACATTGGTAAAGAGCGTTATCAGATGTTTGTGCTAAGCTAAAGCCAAATGATGGTGAATGCGTTGAAATGCCACATTTTGTTGTTTGGTCGCAGGGACAGCAAAACGAGTAAAAGCTTAAAATAAACTTGAATTGTTTCACAGAAAAGCATGATTATAATACTGGTTAGGGAATAAGCAACAAAGGCTTCTCTGGGCTGGGAAATACTTGAGATCTAACAACTGAAGTAGCCCATTTAGTAAATCCTTATGGAATAGAGTTTCAGCCAGGTCACTGATTTTTTTTTTTTTTTTTTAATTAGTTCTTATATGAAAGACTGGATTAAATCCTTGAAGTAGAGTTTCCAGAAACAAGATGTGTTTTTCACATGAAGTCTGAAACAGTGCTTGTGCAAGAGAGATTTTGCCATGGGATCAGAACTGCTGAGGAGTGTTCCAGATGTAAGTTGATGTGTCTCACAATTAGAGGTGTCACTGGTCTTCAGTACAGGTGAGTGCCATTTTCACCATTTATTTTTCAAGAATTACATCACAGATGCTAAGTCTGCAATGAACATCCTCTTGCTGTTGCATTACACTCCAATTTTTCTTATGTGGCAAGTCTCTGTACTTAAGCTTAGAGTGAACAAGCTTAAAATTTCTGTAGGCACACATTGGTTTGTTTTTTTTTTAATGAAAGACTAAGTAACTGATTCTTACCTTCTTTCACTGTGCTTAACTTTAGGCTTTTGAATAACCTTGTTTATCAATGTGTAGGTGACATGTAGATTAAATGTTGTCCGTATGATGTCTACTTGCAAAGGTTATGAATATGGCAAATTTGTGAGGAGTATGGGTAATAAATAGGTCAACTAAGCACAAATGCAATAAAGCAGATGACATAAAGCATATCGGTGGTGGAACATGGAATTACTTCTTCCCGTAATTACTGGGGAAGTCCTCAACATCTGCTCCATATTAAGATCCCAAAAGCCTTAAGGCAGTCATAAAGTTACTTATTATGGCAGATTGACTCTGAATTGCTTATTGTACTCCAGACGTTTGAGTATCAACTCTGCCTGTCTATTGGCTGCTATTAAATGTAAAGGTTCATGTTTAATTGCTTGAAATGCTTAAGTGTTCTTTAATTGTAGATTTATAAAGTAGAGAAAAAAAAAATAAAGAAAAAAATTATTTAGATTGCAACTAGATGAAGACTTCAGAGATTTGGCTTTTGTCTGATGTCAGAACTTCTTTCCTCTGGTGATATTGGTAGACTTCCTGTCCCCAGAAAAATCAGCAGGTGAATGGAACAAACTCCATTATATGTGACTTTGCTTTCAGCTGCACGTTAAGCAGTGCTTTCATCTGCCATGCATCTCCTTTGGCAAAGATGTAAGGGTGCAGTAGAGGAGGATTTCCCTAAGGATGGATAATGAATTGGTACATCTCATTGTGTAGTGCTTTGCATAAGATCTATATTCAGCCTTTGAATTCCCACAATTGCTAATATCTACAATTTACTCCATACCATCCTCCATGTGTGGAAATAACAGATAAGCGAATTACAGCCACCTGAAAGTATACACAAACATTCTTTAGACCTGAAGGTGTTTTTCAATTAGGGAATGGATACATTTATTAAAGACAGTTGCAAAATGAGCTACAAGAGCAGCATTGGTGTCATTATGTGATATCAATACTCCAGAAACTCATCAGGAATGCCTTATTGAATTTATACACCACATGATAATTAAATTTGGCTTTGTAAAGTATATTTCATGCCCTAAAAGAATTGTTATCTGAAATGGTTACTTTATTCAACATGAAAAGGTATAAGAAGGACTTACATATAGATCAATGTGATAAAGTCTCATTCAATAATATTGTGCAAAATATTTTCAAATTATTTAATATTATTCTACTTTAAATTATCAAAATATATTTTCTGTCTCAGTTTCCTCATTTGTGGTTTTTTTTTTTTTCTGCTTGCCTCTGTCTTTACTGCTGTATCTGATTTTAGTAGTTATTCCAAACAGGTTTCCTTCTGTAGGTTTGAAGTATGCTATTAAGGCGAGATATGTTTTCTGGATAGCATGTGCCAGGAATGGTACTCATGCTGCCTGCACAGAAAGCAAATGTTAAATGTACCAGATACATATTAAAGAATAAATAAGTATTTAAAAATCTGTAGTACATCTTTTCAGAAGGAATTTGGTGGTGTATTTGTAACTGTGCAGGACACATCACAGGTGTCTGCATGAGTGTATTGAAAGAGATCTTACAGATTTTTGTTAACTTGAAGCAATGGGATGCTGGACACTGCTTACGTAGTTTACATTTGTCTAATTAATATACTTTATCTTTCCATCAATTAAATGTAAAGCCCTTGGGTGGAGGTGTTTGCCATCTAGTTAGCTTGCTGGTTTCAACCCTAGGAAGTTAGAATATTGTTAGGGATTTTCTCATAAAGGCATAAGATTCATCACCATTGAGGCAAACTTTATGTACAGTCAGACTCAAGAACTTACAGAAGTTGATGCAGTTTGCTAACAACAAAGCAGATCCTGTCCAACCTATTTGAATTGTTTCACAACAAGCACCTTTTAAAAGCATTTATTTATTTCACTTTTTATGATTTTATCTTCAAGTTTGATCCCAAATGTAATGCAATAGTACTCTTTAATATAAATTAAATGTTTGTGTTTTAAGAGAGCATCCTTGAACAAAATATTTCCTACTTCAAATAAATTTGGATGATGTGTCCTGACCTCTGCTTTCTATTTACTTTCAAATTAAAAGGTAATTATCTTGATTCCAATATCTTAATAGGATGGACTGGGAGATAAAAGTGGAAGTATTTTTTTTCTTCTCTTTAATACCGGAAGCTGAGTATGATATTTGATTTATCTATACAGCTTTTGAATAATCATTGGTATTATGAAAATTGCTCTCTGTGTATGTTCATAAAAGACTGTCATATTACCTCTTGTCTTGTCAGGCTGGAGATAATTTGTACTATTATAATGCATTCATGCCCGGCTCTAATTTAATCTTAGGAGCGTTGATTACTTGCCTGAACTAAGAAGAGAGAGGAAAGAAAAAAATGTAAGAAAACGTAATCTTTCTTCTTTTTCACTAACAAGAGATAAAAATGGAGCAGGCAGGGCTAACAAGACATGTAGAATAGAGAAATCATAAAGTAAGTACATAGAAAATATTAAACAGGTGATGTGAAGTGATATCCCTTTGTAGCAGGAGCTTGTCATATGGACTTTATCTTGTATGCAAAAAAATGGATGATTTAACCTCTGTGCAATGATTTTGACTGTACCTTCATTACACATACAAACTGCTACATGAGTAAACCAAAGTTCCCTATAGCACAGCATGCATCATGCCAAACCATATGTATCATCCATCTAATTGAGTCAAAGGAGGAAATTCAAATTTTTGGTAGAATTATGGTGAAATATGAGTGGAACAGAAAGACTTCAGAAAAAGGTCCAAGAGCTGCTGGAGGGATTGTTTCTAGAAGGTGTTTCTAAGCAAAATGCTCACATTTCAGTGCAATATCAAGTTGAAAATAACTGTTCATGAGGGATCTGAATCTCCTAACAACAGAGTGTTCAGGAGTAGTGGCAGTCAGGGTAAGAGTGTTTCCTCTGATGTCTTCTCTGGCAATAAAGATAAGGAGTGCAAGAAATTGTACCATCACATCTGTTAATGGCTATGAGCAGATAGCTAATAATTCTGTCAGTTCTTAGCAGCACTTTTGTTGATCTCCCACATCACCAGGCTTTTGCTCTCTTGTAAAAGAGATAGCTGAATTGTGCCTTGGTTGGGTCACAATTACAGTAATTTTAACTTTTTCCCCTCCTTCACAATATACTTATTCAATTTCAGTCAAGGCTACAGAACTCCCTGCAGAGCACAGAACTCTGAATGAAAGGGAAAATGGTGGGCATAAAGAATCATAGAATAGTTGATGCAAATGAAGAGATAGCTGAATTGTGCCTTGGTTGGGTCACAATTACAGTAATTTTAACTTTTTCCCCTCCTTCACAATATACTTATTCAATTTCAGTCAAGGCTACAGAACTCCCTGCAGAGCACAGAACTCTGAATGAAAGGGAAAATGGTGGGCATAAAGAATCATAGAATAGTTGATGCAAATGAAAGCAAGACTTTGGTTTCATAGAAATAAGACTTTTTCTTTTTGGATGGAACCTATAAGAAACATCTTGTCCAACTCCCTGACCAATTCAAGGCTGATCAAGATAAAAGATGTTATTAAAGGGATGGCCCAAATGTCTCTCTAGGAAATCTGTTCCAATGTTTGACCAGCCTCTCTCTTATAATGTCTCAACTCTCATGCCATGAATGTGACTAGTATGTGCCCAGAGGATTGAGGAGAGGAGGTAGAGACTCAAAGTCATGTTTTGAGACTTCATCATTATTTTGTAAGGTTCTCTCCTTTATCAGTCTCTGTTTCTGTCCCAGCAGTTTGTCTTCTCTAAAGAGTTCTTTGGCAAAGAGACTGTTTCTTATGTTGTGCCGTAATGAGGAATAATCACATTAATGTCTCTAGCCATTATTAGAAACTAAATGACATCTCATGAGGTTTTTTGAAGCCCTGAAATCCTGCTGGAAGGATCCTTCAAATAGTTAATGGAAGTCTTGTGAGCCTTTATCCTGCTGAAATATTAGACAACTTAAACAGCAATATAGGTTTAAATGGCAAGATAATCATAACATAACTGTACATGAGTCTCAGTCTAAACTCTTTGTTGAAGATTGAGTTCTGTGAGTGCTGAGCAATCTATCAAGTTTCTGTGTGTATCTCATGAGGCATTCTAAGAACCAATACTAGCACGATGGTACTTTTAAAGTTCTACACCAGATTTCATTAATCTGCCACACTAGTGCTTATCTGGCTTTCATTAGCAATTCTGCTTTGCTCGTCTCTTAATTTCATTTCAAGTTTGCATTCTATTTCCATACTGAATTATTAAAAAGAAAGTTGCTCGTCTAGAAGGAAGAAGAAATCAACTGCTCTGAAATATGGAATGAAAATTATTTTATCCTTTTTGCTTACAGTCCTCTGCTACTTACCATACTGCAGAGATTCCACTGAAAAGTATTCACTAGGATATATTTTACACAGCACAGCAGGGTGCAATCTGCTTGTTATGCCAAATACATCTTCTGGCAGACAGGAATTTTAAAGGCTATGCCCATGAGGGACTATTAAATGCATGCAGTTGAAGAGCCAAATACTGGAAAGAGCCTTATTCTAGGGATGCAACATAAGCTGTTGCTGACATTAAGACAAGAAAGGTATCAGCTGGCTTTGCATAGAATAAACTGTAATGAAAAGGTGTAAGTCATGGTGTCCATCACCAGCACTGCTCAACAAATAAACTTTCTTCAACTACAAATATTAGCTGACTTTGAAAATGGTTCCGGAAGACTGGGGATAAAAAAATATTAAAGACTTTGGAGAAAGTTCTGCTGGTCCTTTTGAAGGATTTTCAAAGAGATCTTTCACCTTAATATTGGAGGGAGAAAACCGTGAAATACATCTAAGGGCAGTGATTAGCTGCATAGAGAATCACAGACATTTGATCTGTGCAACACCTGATTGGATTTTGGGACTTGGCACACCACTGAACTTTGCAAATGCATGTTCCTGGCTGTTCTGCTTTTCTTGGTAGGCATTATGAGGATCTTCTCAAATAGCTGAAGAAATGTATTATGACTGGTAAATTTATGTTAGCATTCTTGTTGTGTGGCTTTACCGCTGTTTGAAAGAAGATGAAGTTGCACGTTTATATCAAATGGAATAAGACAACTAATACCTAACAGGAATGTCAGAAGGGGAAAATTTTGTGGAATTGTGCTGAGGATCTTTCAGAGACCTGGAGTTTCTATAAGAAAATCTAATACATGACTACCTACAAGCAAGAAAACTACCCTTCATTGAGAGGCAAAGTAGGCAATGAGTTAGCTTTCAGTTAAGACAATATAAAACTAAAGCTATATTCAATATTTAAGACGGACGAGGTTCTTAGCATTTTCCAGTATAGCAGGTGTATAATTTTTCTTTTTATAATGCAGCGTTCTTCTCTCACATTAGAGGTAGTCATATTCTAAATTTGAAAAGAATGTAGTTACATTTTGATTAGAAAATCATCATAGTAACTTAAAGGCAATTATTTCTAACTCTTCACACATTTGTCTAAATTAGGAGAAGACTAAATTATATTATCCCTGTTTACTTTGTTCAAATGAAATGTTGCCTTGTCAAACTTACCCCATTTGTTATATAACTACAGCATCAGCCTTCATTGCTATCGCATATTCACAAAGAGTTTTGAATACATGAAGAAATACATATGATTTGTCTTTTGGAATTAAGGCAGAGAATGCCTTCATGTATCTTACCAGCAATGGTTCTTACACCAGAGAATGGCTTACGTGTGGAGTTGTTAAATCCAAATAGAGATTACCATGCTCTAACTCATTCATTAGCTGACTTCTGGGTTTCCTAGACTAAAAAAGAGATCTTCATCCCAAAGCAATAACAAATGCTAACCAGTCACTCTTGTGTGCCTATACTAATCATCTGAGTCAACATAATCAGAAAATTAGTCCCATCACTACAAAATTTCCAGATCATTGAGATAGGTTTTTGGCAACTTCTGGGACATAGAGGAATAGAGCAAAATTCTTAAGTTCTTTTCATGACAAAATAAAATTGTACCTTGTTTTAAGGGAACCAAGCACTGCTAATTTGATACAACTCAGTTCTATAGGGTATTAGGTATGCAAGTACTCTTCCGCTGATTTGAGTCCAACTTATCAGGAAAAAAAAATTCTATCCATTTGAGTGGAGTACCATTGGAACAGACCATGGGGGAATTTGTGGAAATTAAAGACTGTTTGAGAATGGTTTAGTTCTACTCGATTTCTCCTCAGTGAAAGGACTAAAGGTAGCTGAATCTCAGGAGGTTCCTCTCAGCCTTGCATTTCTGTGATTTTGTGATCAAAGTAATTTTGAGTAAGTGTGCAGAACAGATTACAAATTTCTTTGTCTAGCATACATTCACAGTTATTTTATGAAGGATTAAACAATTTCAGAAAGGGTAGGAAGTCAAACCCCTCATACTTCAAGGCATAAACCAACCTCTGAGGCTAAAAATTAGCTTTTCTTATTCATATTTCTTTTCCATAGTAATGCTTTCCCTTTTTAATTCTGTATAAAGCTGATGGCATTACTTCTGCTACAAATAAGATACTGGACTTGCAAATACTCTTTCCACAGTAGTCTTTTCTTATTACTTTTACAGCTGTTTTCTTCAGTTAAATACAATTTAATAGGAAAAGTCTTGTGTTTGTCTTTACTATGACTTGTTATAATTACGTTTCTGCATAATAAAAATTGGGCTTAGTAATCAAATCATTATTCTCTTTTCCACTGAATACATCATCTTCTCCTCCTTGGTTTAAATTCTCCTATCTACTGGCAGAACTAATACAAGAGCACTTCAGCAGAGAGATATGCCAGATAGCGTTATGCGTCTGTACTCTGGGTTTTAATATATATTTAGATCTGATGTGCTGCAAAATAAAAGTCTTATGTACAAACCCAAGAGCTCTGAACCATTAAATGACAAAGCTGAATGGAGGTTTCACCATTTTGTTGTATCCATCTCTATAAATGTCTTCTATTCATCTGATGTAAGTTCCTGTTTCTGACAATTTGCATATGTAAACTTCTCCTCCATTTTTCATACTTGACATTTGCTGTTTTAATTTGAGTTCTTGGCTGACATTTCATTCTAGATAATAGAGATTTTCCTAGTGTTATTATATGGATAACACAGATGCTGTTATAAGTTTCTCTAAGACCTGCAGTTACCTCTCCATTTCTGTTCTGGTGTTTTACTGTTTTGTACTCTATTTCACCTTACAAACAGAGAATGCTATTTCTGTGTGCTAAGCATTCTAACTAGATGTTGAAGATGCAGAAGGGCAACAAACCTCCTTAATCTGTTTCTGAAGTAATTAAAGACTCATTATCCTCTCATTCATGGGTTCTTGGCTGCCAAGGTAAGGAATTTCCTCCTCTGGGAAGTATGGAAAAGTCAAACACGTTAAACCACAAGCTGAGGAGAACCTGTCAGGTCCTGGAATGATGGTTTTGCGTATCAGTGTCTCCATTAGACAGAGAACTACCCACTTCACACACGTGAATCTCAACTAAGTGGAGCTGTAATTGGACAAGATCATTAGAATCACTTGATCTCCATTGTAGATGCTATGGGTCTTTTACAATGCTGGTAAGACTAAGAGTAGCTTAGATTATAAAAGGTCTCTGTTGCATTGGTAAAGAAGCTGAATGTGATATACTTGTTTTTGCTGAGGCTTTTTGGCCTCTGTAAGCAAAATGCTATTAAAACATTGCTAACCCTATCACCTCTTACTTTCCAAGCCAGACTCCCCATATAGAAGAAAGTATTCATTTGACATATTGTGCTTGTATATGAAGTATTGGTTATTAACATGCTAGAAATGGTAAGTATTTAAATTTCTTCTGATTTTCCTTAGAATCCAGATACAGTCAGTTCACAAGAGCTTGAGTTGGTTCACAAGCATTCCCTAACCTTATCTGGAAATGTATTTGACAGGTTCTCCAGTGATGTAGTAATCACAGTCAGTTGAGTATTTTTTAGTTACCATTATCCCAACAGAGTATTCTCTGCTTCATAACTTGCTAAAGCAATGGGAAACACTCACAGCAATTTCAGTGGGAGCCAAATCACTTCGTTGCTGATCACTATCTACAGGACTGATGCTTTCTGACTGCTACTGAAATCTCTCTTGTAAATGAACCCTCTTATGAGTGTGATGGCACTTCAGCTCATGAATCATATGTGTTAGCCATTATCAGTCTCTTCCGTGTGGTGAAAGCTGGTAATTATGTAGCTGAGAGCATAGGTAAAGACTTTTAAAGCAATATTTAAATCTTATCCCTTAGCCCCTTGAGAAAATAAGTAATGCAGTGAAATGAGACTATATGACTTTAACAGAGAGAAAGGCCAATACATTTCCTTCAGAAATTCAGTTGCTGTTCCTGTCATATCTGCAGTAACTTTGAGCATTCACTTTTGATAATTTGATTTATAAGGGAAGAGAATTTCTAGTCACAGAATCATGGAATGTTAGAGGTTGGAAGGGCTCTCCAGAGATTATGCCAGAGCAGGATCACCTACAGCAAGCCTTACAGGAACACAGGCAAACAGGTTCCTAAAATTTATTAAGTATGCTACAAATGCTTTTCAGTCATTTCTGCCTATGTGAGATCAAGGTATGTGTTTGTATGAAGTTCTCATAATATCAGGCAAAAGCACTGACCCAGTCTTTAGAAAAAAACACACCAAAACAACAAAAACCAGAAAAGGCACTCCAGAAAGTGACAGAATCAGAAAAAATGTAATTGCTTTTCAGAGACAATTGTTTCTTTCTCCTGACTAAATGAGGGCTGAAGGAGAACTGTGCTCTATTTTAGATGTTGTAGTAGGTGCCAAAAATTAAGTGGAATCAAACTGGATGTAGCTGTTTTGGAAAGAAATGATGGAGCAGCTCACGGTGACCTTGTGCCTCAGGCATCACAGGACATCCTCAAAGGGGGGGTTGCCTGAAAGACTTAATTGAGATCCAAGCTGCTTTTAAAAACATCAACCATTCTTCTCTCTCAGTGTTCATTAGGAAGAATTGTTTGTGGCTGCTATTTTGCATACAAGCTGGGAACAGTTTGTAACTTTTCTCTCACTGACTTTTTTTTTTTTCTTTCAAGTAGTGAATTTGGAACACATTGCTCACCTTTCCTTCAAATCTCTCCATTCCTTAAAAGCTCTCCACTAGTTTAAAAAAAAAAAAAAAATGTAGGGGAGGGAGGTTGGGGGAAGAAAGATGCAATTTGAGTTACAGTCCATTTGTAAGAGCAGCAAAACTCACATCCTATTTTATTATGTGAACTGTATTGATTTTGTCTTTTTGAGCTTTCATATTTCAGTCATTCATGCTTTCTATAGTTTGCTCCTGTTGTGATTTTTATTTTTTAAAATTTTGTTTTATTTTTAAATATCAGAATTACTCAAAAGAAACCGACATTTTCATGGGGAGTTTCTTCTGTGTTCCAATTTTTTTTTGTTTTGCTTTTTCCACACATCAAGAAGTTTATTGAAGAGCAGTATTTTGAAGCTGGAACTCCCATTAAGTTTAATGTTATTTCTTAAAGTTTAATGTATTCCAGAGGTCTTGCTTCATTGCTAGGGACCGTAGGTGTGGTTCATAAGATATCTTAACCATTAAACTAGACATGAAGTTAATGTTTTCAATATTTAAGTTAAAATCAATAAGAATAATGTGTTTACTCTATTTGAATGGAAATGGTCACATAAATCTCAAAGGCATTGATGTATATCTGTGGAAATGTCAGAGGTTCAGCACATCTCTCATTGCACAGGATAGGCTTTCACAGAGCCTGGATAGATGACCTAAATAAAGATGTCTGGGGGTAGATTTGCTTTTAGTGAAGGCTTTGGGAAGTGCTGTGCTGTTACATGTTACAAGGTGGGGAAATTTCTGCCTTTTTCAAAGAGCTTTGGCTGTGATGTTAACATTGCTCTATAGTGGGAGAGAGAAGAAGAAATTAAAACATCCCCTTCTTTGTATTTTCCCGTAGCACACCATAATGTGTGAAAGCTTTTATTTAAAGATTTTTACATAAAAACTTGCCAGTTCTGTGCTGTGTCAGTAGCAAATTTACCACAAAGGCTTTATTTCTGTCTTTGATAAACAACAGGGTGTCTCCCAAAAATTGTAGAGCTCTTTCACCGTTCTGTTGGGAATACAGAAAGGTATCTAGAAAGGGAATTTGAAAACAAACAGAATACCATACACAATTCCCCCTCCACCCCCTCCCCCCAAAAAATGAACAAAAAACAACAACCCAACACAACCAACCAACCAACCAAAAAAAACCCCAAAACCCAAAACACAAAATATAAATTAAAAAAAAAAAATAGTCAGTGATAGAGGTTTTTATCTTGTCCTTTTTCTCCATTTCTTGTACAGTGTAATTTCTTATTGGTGCTCTTCCTGAGCATGAATCCCTCATATCTGCCAGTGTACCTGCCCTGTTTTCATTTTCTGGTGTGCAATATTCCTCAAGGAGTTACTAATGACTTCTGCCTCATTTTTATGCTTGACTGTATTATTAGGGGTTTTCTGGGATTGCAAATGCGGAACTTCCTGTAGTATAACGTTTCCAAGAACTCCAACCTCTCTAAATTGTATCTCAATTGCTGGGCAGATTTGAAAGTCATTATGGAGGCTGGGGAGGACATGAGAATATGGTAAGCAGAGGCAGTCAGATGCAGTGAGTATGGTTGTATAGATATTTCCTTCTTTGGGGATTAGTGCCTAAAAACTAAGATTTGGAGTTACATGCTAAATTCAGAAGCAACAGGACTTAATATATATATATATATTAGAGTCAGATGAAAAATTTCATTAAAATTAGGATCTGAGACAGAGAGCGTTCCTTTTTCTCATTAATATCCTTCTAAAATTAGCATGCAAGTCAGTCAGAGAAGGTTTTACCTTTACAGGACATGGTTGCTCTGATGTAAGTTTAGTGTTTTCCAAATGAAAGCAAGTCCATGTATTTTCAGGCACTATTTGAAAGGGTTGGAAAGAATAGGAAGGAAGGGTTAGGAAGAATAGGTTAATTGCTTAATGATCTATAAATTTTTATTTAATAAAACTCACATAGTAGAGAAACACAGCAAAGTTCATAGATTCCCCATAACTGTCAGGTTTTTTTCTCTTAAATCTGTAGATGGACCTTGCAAATACCACACCATACTAATGCTGAATTTCCATGATCCTTCATAGCAAACCTAAGCAGTAGAAGGAAAAGGAGATTTTAGAAAAAGGGATTGGGTTTTCTAGTTGATGAAAATTAGATTTTAATGTCTATTTTAAATAGACAATATTCACTTATTGTAAATTGTAAAATAACAATGTTTAATACTCCTAAGCAGATCTAAGCAAGACCTGTGCTGCTACTCGTATTGCTGGTTTCTGCACCAACTTTGGAATCACTTTTCCCGTCAAATTCTGTTTCAGAGGACTAAGAGAGAGAGTGGAGGTAAACCCAATATGAATATTGGCCATGACTGATGAAATGCCAAGCAACTAACTTAAGGTCAGATTCAGCTCTCAAACATCACTTCAACATACTGTTAAAATTCTTTCTCTATCTAGGTTACTGTCGCATTCCCACTCTGTGATTATGTGAAAATGTCAGATTTTTCTTTGAAGGTCCAAGTCCATATGCTTCTTGGAAGAAAGAACTTTCAGGAGTTCACATTACAGAGAGTCAGAGAAATAAATTTAAGTAGGCTGCATGACACTATTTGTTAAAAATACAACGTCTCATCATAAGGTGGTTTGATTCATTATTTTTTTCAACGCAGTTGTAAGTACAACACCACACAGTAACTTTATAAGCTACTTTTCCCACTGAAGTGACAACAAAATTTGTTCTTTGCATTTCTTCCTCTTTTTTTTTCCTTTTTTTTTTTCCTTCTTTTTTCTTTTTTTTTTTCTTTTTCTTTTTTTTCCCCCATAACCAGTAGGCAGAGGAAAGATGAGAACATTTCACTCTAATTTGTGAATATTTAAATTGCTGCAGAAGTAAATCCAGCTGGATTAATTTCCCAGGACCAGTAATTTATCCTTTAATCTGGAAATGATCCAGATTCTAGAAAGGAAGATTCATCTTTATATATAAAGGCACAATTCTTCACAATAAAGTGGTGAACAGTTTTGCAGCCACATGCTAGAGCGTGTTTAATTTCTTTGTTTCAGGTTAGATGTAATTGCCATGCAGAATAATATACCAGTGTCCCTGAAATACTTGGGTCATCTGTATTGTGCTTTACAGAGCGAAATTAAGTCAATGTATGTGGAACACGTAACCAAATTCGTCTTAGTGACATCTGTGTAAATTTGAGCAGCTCTGTAGATAGCATTTTAGTTGCTCTGGATTTAAATTGTTCTAACTGGAAGCAAACTTTGCCCAAGAATCTTTTTGACTCCTATTTCTCACTGATAAAAATGGGCAATATTGACTGCCTGTTTATTTAAGAAACTGTTTTACTGGATCTGAGTGGAGCAGAGAATGAATCATCAGGTAATTTTCTTACAGCATTTAGATGCTCTTTATTGGTCTATTTCATATATATACTTTGTATATACTTTTAAGCATAGATGAAAACGGGAAACATTTTTTCTCTTCTATTCTTTGAAGATCATACAATGTTAAGCTTGCTGCTAGGGTAACGTGTGTGGTTTTACCTTGAAGTTAGAGGACTCCACCTAGAGTACTGTGTCCAGTTCTGGAGCCCCTATTACAAGAGGGATGTGGACATGCTGGAGAGTGTCCAGAGAAGGGCCACGAGGATGATGAGGGGGCTGCAGCACCTCTCCTATGAGGTCAGACTGAAAGAGTTGGGGATGTTCAGTTTGGAGAACTGTTACAATGAGAGCTGATTTCACTCGAGCTCTCTGAGTATTAATGTAAATGAGATTGATAGCATGAACAAACCTGAATTTAGATTTAAAAAAAAAAAATCCCTGTCTTGCAGTAAAAACTTTGTTTCATGGTTTGATAAAAGGTTCATTGATCTTGAAGGGTCTACAAGTGTCAGTCATGAAAATTTTCATGTTGCCATTGGCTAGGGCTGGGTGATAGGCTGGACTGGATGATCTTGGAGGTCTCTTCCAACCTCACTTATTCTGTTCTGTTCTATTCTATTCCATTCAAATCTAACACTTCTCATAAAGCTGTGTTGTAAAGAATCTGATCAATCTCGACTGACATGCTGCTGTTCACTTAAATATTCTTGCATATGGTGTATTAATTACTTTATTTATACTTTCACTTACAGTGAGAATTAATTCTCCAGAAGTCCTTAACAAAACATACTATACTCCCTTTACAGTGAGTTTGATTATATCTGGAATTAAAGTATAGAGTCACATACCTATAATTAAAAAGATCATCTTGTGTTGCTGATGCACTGAACTTTGAGATAGTACTTGCTAGTGGGGCAGACTACATAAAAAAAAATATTTTGAAATATGAGATCTCTAAACCAAACCCAAATCAGGCCATGGTTTTGCTATTCACAGAAAGTTGCCTGCACTTCTCTAGGAATGCATCTTGTTCTAAGAAAACGTGAAGGAGTCTAATATAATAATATGATCAAGTCCGGGAACCACTATAGACACCTTTTAAACCTTTATTTTACAGATGATATGAATAAAAGATGTTGACAGAAAAGACATTTGCAAGGCATATGCAATAAAATGGAGAGATGAAGTTGCAGCTGAGCAGGGTGATATGACAATTGCCACAGAAGTAAATGATGGAGAAATAGATGGCAGAGAGAAATGAACAGCCTTTCATCAGGGCTGAAATTCATTTGCCTAATGGTTATTATTGCTGGCTGGAAGCTGGTGAAGATATTTTATACCACCTGAGAACCTGCCCCAGAGGGAGGAAATTAAGCCAGAGCTGTCACTGCTGAAAATGCAACCATCTTTTTGAAGGAAATGATTTTATTTTTAATTATTATTGGGTTTTATGCATAGAGGCTTTGGTTGGTTGAATTTGCTGTTGAATTAAAATATAAGTATATTTTTTTTTAAAAGTCCTTTCAGTGCTTCTATGACATGAAAAGTATTTCTTTTGGTCAAACCTAATGAAAATTTGCAACATCAGCTCTTCCACAATGGTTTGGAGGTTTGTGTTTGAGGTAATGAATTGTAGTATTTGTCATAATTAGCACTCTTGCTTTGGTTTAAATGTGTCTGCACCAATGGAGTTCTTTACATAGGACAGCTTTTGACCTGTGCACTAATTGAACATAACAAGAAGACTGCATGTTGGGAAGAGACACTTAATGCAAGTGAAAGGCATCAGTGGTGAGCATTGTGGTGTTTTCTGGTGAAAGAAAAAGAAAAAAAAAAAAAAAAGAAGAAGAAATAATAATGTGCAGGCTACATGCCATCTTAAAAAGAACTGGAATAATCACATAAAATTAAAAATAAGGTAAAAGCAACTGGAATTGACATCTTTCTGCACAGTAACTTTAATCCTTAGGGATTATCACATGAAAATGTGAAAGTGGAAAATTCATCAATGAACTGAATCAGTACAGAGAGCTTTTAAACTTCTTGAAATGGTCATTGTTTTATGCTTAAATGCGTCTCATTGTCCTGTAGAAATATTTTTTTTAGGTTCAAGATTCTCTTTTAACTTGCTTTTGTCATCCAGGAAGGAGTTGTAAGATTCCTGATACAACATCTCAAGCTGTTCTTAATACTTTGTCTTCAAGATTTAGTAATCTGTTTGTAAACTCCCACGCTAGCAGAGATGAATAAACTGATGCCAATCTCAGTGACACAGCAGTAATGAGCACGGGAATGGACTGTGACACTGTGAGCCGCTCTCTGTCTCCTGAGTTGGTCGTGCCAGCAATAAAGCAGTGAGTCTGTACAGAGAACAGACAAACTTCACTGCTGCTGGGCATAAATCTACTATTTGCCTAACATCATCTGTACCAGTTTGTGCTGGTACATGTAGAAGGGCATGCTATCTGTGCCTGCTGCTTTCCATCACCTACAGATGATTGTTCGTGTCATGAGAGCCCCTAGGAGTTTCTTCATATGCAGAGATCACTTTGCTAAGCTCTTTATAAACAGGATTGATCCCTGCTCATCTGAATTTACATTCCAAGTTTGTACTCTATAGCATTGCACCGGGCACAATGTGCTTTGCAATTCTGAGTGTCTCATTATATTGATTCCCTCCCTTCAAAATTTAAATCCATTTATTTATTTATGTATTTTAAAATTTTATTTCTGGTAATTAATGTGAATCAGCATCAACATCCTTCAATGTTAGCAGTTCCTTCTGGGGCAGAAGCAGATATTATTGTTCCCAAAGTATAATTTCTCATATCTGTCTTCTTCATTTTTGTGACAGTGTTGGTGCAAGTATTTACACAATGAGTAGAGGGGATATATATATATATTTTTTTTTTTTTTAAGATACATTTTTTCTCCCCATTTTCCCCAAAAGTGACTTTACTAATGGACTGATATGAAGCATATAGACATTTGTGGCAGTCTTTCAATTTATCTTAAACCCTTGGGTGTTTTTTTTGTTGTTTTATTTTTTTTTTTAATTCTAGGTTCCCAAACAAGAAAACAGTGCATCATGACAGGAAGAACTGCAATGATATTATTAGGAAAAGACACTCAGAGCCAGGCATATTACATTTCTAATATTAATAGATCCTACTAATTTGAAAAGGAAGTGGAAGAATGGACTGTCATGAGGAATAACCCTAGGTAATTAGATTCTGCTGTGTGTTTTTTCAAAGAGTTTGCTCCATTTACACTTTTTGTCTTACTTTTATGTGAATCTAATAATTATAGTAGTCACTGAATCTGACAGACAACAATTTTCAGCAAGGGTTGATTCCATCTAGCAGCAAGAAGTGAAGCAGACCAGTAGAGGCTGCCATGTATGATTTTGCTTTACCAGATTAGTTATGGTAGAACCAGTAACCTTTATTTGAGATACTGGTCCCTTGTGTTGTGGTGGTAACATACTGGAGCTCTTTAAAAAAAAACAAAAACATTGGGAATACATAAGAGGCAATATGCATAACAAACCTTACAACAATGGGTAAAACTAGACAAATAATGGCATTTGCTTTTTATTTGGATTATCTTGAATACTCTGTTAAATAATAAAATCCAGGTATCCTTTGAGTGAATAAAGGAAAGAGAGTGTGAAAAAGCATATCTCTGTTTTTCAGCTTTACTTTGGGGAAATCTAATTCATGTTTGCTTACATTTACTGTAAGAAAAGACCTTGAAAATGAGACAATCTTTGTTCTAGCAGTCCTATTTAATGCATACATGACTCGAATGAGATAAGTCTTGTAACTCATTGATTTATAGACTTTCTCCTCTATCCTTATCATTTCTAAAGAGGAAAGGCCTATTCTTTGTGCAGACAATATATAGTTAGATAATAAGTGCAAACTAGAAAAGTCACATCAAACTAGGGCTTCCCACATGCCACCATCAGGAAAATACTCAGTTCCATTTAATAAGCTCCATCTTATTTTCCACATGGTAGGTGGTGTTCACTGGAAAACAGCACAATCATGATCCTTATACAAGGTGAGGATATGACAAATATTAACATTGTCTTGTTATAATTTATTTATATCACATGCTATTTACATGTTTAGACTTCATTGTTTTACATACAGCCTCTGGCATGGCATTTGTGAAAGACAAATACAGAAAGGTAGTCGCAGAGATCTCACTTTAATGAAATGTCTTGGCCACCACTAGGATGGACTGCAGAGGAGAGGATAAGGAATGCCTTTATTTCTGTAATATTTCATTCTCAGCAGAAAAACTGGTTTTATTCTGGAGAGGTAAGTGAGAAAGATTCTCAGAGGCCCTAAGGATTAAATACATGCTAGACTTGACTTCACCCCTGCTGAGCAGAGCAGAGAAGAGAACTGTGCTTACCAAGAAGCCAGACTATATAATATGAAACCCCTTTTACCAACCATTCAGTGGTGAATCAGAAACAAAGACAATAAGGTTAGTACAGTACTCAAGATTTTTTTTTCTTCTGTCCTTTCTGTACCTTGGGCACCTGCTTGAAAGCTGGACTTTATAAAACCTCCAGTTAAAAAACTCCAGTATTCACAAAACCAATATCAAATCCAAACCCTTTGATGGCAATTATGTCAATATCACCACTGATGCTGTAGTGGTGTACTGGAGAAGTCCCAACTGGACTATGTAGCAGAGGTGGAAAATGGACTCAGGAGTAGGATTCTTGAACTCATGGATCAGGTTCAAAGGCAGAATTGACAGTACTCTCCTTGGATGATGACCTTTGTAGAAGAGATCTTGACCCTCACCATCCCTCAGCTTTATACTGAATATGATGTGAATGGAATGAAATAGAACTGAATGGAATGGAATGAAATGTTATGTTGGTCAGTTTATGGTCACCTTAAAGGTGCAGCCTTTTACTCTGTACCCCCAGTGTGATACACTAGACTTAACAGAGACCTTGGTTTGCGTACCAATCCTTAGTACTAACTATAAGCATTGAGTATTACCACTATGTGCTGGTATGAGGCTAACTGGAATATTTTAATGAGAGAAATTAGATCATTTGCTGTGAAAAAGGAAAACAAGGTGATGTCTATATTTCCCATGTGTTCTGCTGAGCTGTATAAAAACATGAACACAAACATAGGTAAGACAGTCTCTGTCTGGCCTCTGCCACATTAACCATTCTACCTGACACCAAACACTTTCCAACTATCTATTCTGTTTCTGAACCCCCCTTCCTGACCTCTTCCAACTCACCTTGCACATGAGAGAGAGATCCCGAGATAAGGGAGAGGGTGGAAGTGGGTGGAAAGAAGGTGGAAGGATGGTTGGGAGCCCCTCCTGGGTGCTCTGGCTGCTGGGAAGGGTATTGTATTTCTGTGTTAGTTTTAACATTTATATTAGTGTATATAGCTGTCAATATCTGTAATATACTGTAAATATCTGCTTCTATATGGTGCTAAGCAGTATACATAGAGATTCCTTCTTTAACTTCCAGCTGGCTGAATCTAGTCTGGGTGAGTTCACTGTGGGGGAAGGGACAGGGACACATATGCATGATGTCCAGAACCACTACACACTAGTAGAAGCAGACACTGTCTGGAAAAACATGCTATTAAGTTCAAGAAGTGCAGTTACAAAAGACTGAACTGAAAAGAAAAATCATTGAATGGTATTAGTTTTCTTGACAGAGATCTAACAGCTCTTAAGAGAAGAATTCACAGAATCAAAGTTAGGGGCTTGAAGGGACCTCGAAAGATCAATTAACAAATGTGGGCTTCTAAATTTGCAAAAGGACAGGACTATTACTACCTACTTTTAGTAGTTAATGCAAGAACTACCAACAGTAAATGTCTCAGAAGGAAGCATGTATATCTGTACACTAATACTTGTCTGCTCACATGATGTGAGGCAGCAGGAAGAGCTGTGTTTCTTTATTCTTACGTCCATTATTGCTACTTGGCCAAATCAAGGTGAAACCAGTAAACCAGAGTAGAAATTCAGACTCAACCTCATTAGCAATGTCAGTTCTGAAACAGAATAATATGTCTTTGTAGTCCTAGGCCTGCATATAGTACTATGCTAATTTAAGTCTCATCACTGTTCCTGTAGATTATGTGCTCATATTTCAAATATTTGAGATAAAGAAGGGAACTTATTTTTTAACAGTGATTACGTTTATGCAGTGAAACATTGTTGCTGAGTTTCAGTTTACCTTTGAATTTGCATTGGCATTGCCTCTCCTTTTTCTCTAGCCTGTCCTGCTGCCTTCAGAATAAGCTTTTCTTCTTCAGAGTAGGATACATTCAGAGATTGCTCTTTATGAGCTACATTTGGTGTGTGTGCATTGCACCCACTTAGGTTAGTAGCAGTCATATGAACTAAAAATATGTATTTATTTGTGTAAGACAGAGCTCTCAGTTGGCGTTCTAGGAAATTCACAATAATGAAACCTTGATTTAATGCAACAGTTTTTATTACTGGATAACCTAAGGCTTGTTAAGGAAGTCATTGTCTTGATGTAGCTCAGGAAGTGGATAGAATTATCTGCAAGAAATTAGAGAAACATGAAAAGTGAGCCTTCTTTTACTACTTTTCAAATGGTAGCAGAATAAGAATTAAGATATGGATCTCCTTATTTTCAGACTCTTGAACTATCTATTGCTTTTTCTACCTCAAACTTGAAGTGGTTTATAATGCTGCATTTGTTTTAGTGGTGCGAGGTTATAGATTATAAATGTGGACACCAGTGAATGCATTTTCTTGATTTTGATCTTCAGTCTGAGGGGAAGAAAGCTAAGGTTGTTTTCTTCTCCCACCAAAGACACAAAAATTAAATTCTTCCATAGTGTATGGTCCGGTAAATGAGGCATCTGAAAGATGGATTATAAAGATTATTTTAAAAAATGTAAAAAGGGATTCTGAGATAAATATGAGGTCTTCTTTTTCATAGGGACTGTGATTCCTGAAGTTACTGTATGCTATATTACATCAAAGGGCATAATGAACTGTACAAGCAAGTGTCCTACAAAGATGTTTCATGCCTCTTAAGGAGGACATGTATAGCAAAGCTATATCATGATACCTAAGCAGGGAAGGAAGCATAATTAATGGAAAGAAGTTAATTTATGACATGAACAGCAAACACTTTTAAATTAAAATTATTTTAAAGGACAGCAGCTGTCCTTTAAAAGAATTAACCCAACTTTCTCTCTACACTGCATTTTGATTTAGAAATGGAAGTGGCAGTTCTGCAGTGATTCGTCATGCGGAATTTTTGACTGAATTTTCACAAGAAGGAAAAAATGATGAGGAGCTTGGATTCTCTACATCATAGGTAATGCAAACAACTTATGCATTTTACACGTTGTTATCTTGACATTCATAAAAAGGAAATGTTTTAAAAACAACTGCACATTCTTTTAAGCAAATAATGTTTTGTAAACATTTAGATTAGGAATGTTTGTTCTCAAGAGTTAGAACTGTGAACCTTTAGGGAAAGGAAGGAAAAAGCAGACAAAAAAGAGAAAAGTTTTGGTTACAAACTATTTTTAGTGCAGTAATTTTGGGTAATTAAGGAGAGTAATTTAATCTCAAACTCACATCTCATCAATCAGAAAGACTGAGGCTCTCATTATTCATGAAGATTTTCTAGCAGCAGAGCCATTGTTTAACTCCCTACAGAGACACAGGACTTTATAAGCACAGTGTGTTGCATCCTAAACCTTGCTAGAAGGTATCAAAGAAAGCTTACTCCTGTCTCTTGAAAAAACAAAGTCCCTCAACACATTCTGGAGTCACTCTTTCTACTAATAGTGACATGAGTGCTATGAATGCATGAGAAGTAAAAACTGGGGAAAGTTTAACTCAATTTGATGCTCTTAAGTCTTGTAATACATCTGTATCTTATCTGCAGGGTCTTATCATCATCTTCTAGTAGAGAAGAATATTGACGTTCTTTCCCCACCTCCTTTTTTACAGTAGCCTACAGTCTGAAAAACTACAGATCTTACCTACTTGACATCAGTCTTGAAGTTTTGATAACATGCTGAACTAGATGGCAAATTCCAGCTCTTAGGTGGCATATGGTCATGTTGTGCTTCATTAAGAAGTGTGTTAAAGATGTAAGTGTGGTAGTTGTATGATATACATTTGTTTAGTTTTAGAGAGAGCACACCACTTTGAACTCGTCTCCCAACACTGAGGAAGAGTGGGGAATAGTAGACAGAACTGCCTCCTAGGATTTGAACTCCCAGTCTCAGAACCAACTTAAAGAGCAATTTGAAAAGTGCATAGAGAGAGATTATAACTTGCTGAAATTAGCTAAGCACTTCTAGCAGTGCTGCCATGGCAACAAGAAGTGTTGCAGACACCAGATCCCTGAACTTAGGCTAGCTTTGTGGCCTGCATTGACTCCCATGCTGCCATAGCAACACTCCTGTCTGCAGCAAAGATAGCTTATTTAAAGCTGGCCCCAGTGTTTCTATGTAAATTGGCATCAAGATTTAGAATTTCATAATAGACACACTCTTAAAGATAGCGATGCCCAACAGCTGTGGGAAGTGAGTCCGGAGCCAGGTCTTTCTGGCTTCTTACAGCATTCATTACATGTAATGGAGTTGATTGTCAGGATAAAGAAAGGGAACTCATCTGGTGTAGGTGTGCATGAAGATAGTTTTGGCCAGGCTACACACACATTCTGGTTTTGTTGATGAATCCTCATTTTCAGTGGGTGAAAAACACTACTTGGATTGGTTGATCTCCTTCAATAGATTGTATTGAGACTAGTGACTCACTTGGCAGCATTAGCATGTGGTGAGATAAACACACCACAAATCCTGCACTTATTCTGCACTTGTAAACTCAGATGTTCATATATAGCTTGCATAACATCTAGGTTAAAAGAGTTTAAGCAAAGCAAGCACTTGGGGTCTGTAAGTAAGGATGACAAAGAGCAACACTGGTTTTTATGTCCTGGAGCTCATAAAGCAGTATTTCCTAGCGGGCAGTGAGCTGCTCAAAATCTTATAACCACTGCAAGAAGAAATTATGCAACTGCCACAGATATTAGCTGCAGGTTATAGAAATTGAAACCTGTAATTTTCTTAGCCTCTGCTATAATATTGAATTAATTTATAGTAGGTGGAGATGTAACAACAGCAAAACAGTCACCTCATTCCTCTTGTGAAGCCTACAGTGTTGCACTGTAATCTAGCTAGAAGTGAGTCGCATGGTCTCTCAGCAGTTCCAGCTTTTTGAAGCTCTGGGTGTGTTATGGTTTCCTTTTCCAGAGCCAGTCCTACATCATAGTAATGTTCTTTCACTTATTGTCTGCTACTGCATTCCTGGGGTCATTCCGAAGTATTTAACACTGAATACAAGCACAGCCTGAGTACCTTATGCTATATTAATTATCCACATCATCTGAATTCCAAGTGCTTGAAGGTTGGCCTTCATCATGAGGATTCTGAGGCAGAAAAGTCTTTATGATTACCATTGATTCTGAGATATGGAGAAAGAAGGTTGTCTATTTTTCATCTTCAGACTTGGCAATATCTGCTGAATTTGAAATCTGAGAGACCTACATCCTATGGCAAATTGTGCAGGTGAAGAGAAAAAAACTTTCCTGTAAGGATCCAAAACAAGACAGGACAGATGGGGTTGTGTCCTGTGTCCCGTAATTTTGTGATGTAATGTGTTACAAACTGATTGCATGGCATTGAATCTACCTGACCTAGCTGCTAACCGGCCTGCAGGGCTCTGAAACTTGGTTCATAAATGCCACAGAAGCTTGCATTTTTATGTAAGTGAGGTCACTCTATTCTTCCAGAATAGTGAACAAGAGGGAATGATAAAAGACATGACTGCTGAAAGAGCTTACACAGAGAGTTTTAGAGAGGTAGAACACAATCTGAGTGCGCAATTAATTTTCTCACCGAAGAGCTTTCCTTCTCTTTGCATCTGCAGGTTGTCACAGAAAGTATCCTCAGCGAGAAACAAAATTTAAATTAATATTTTCTGCAAGTGGCATTAAAATAGGGCAGTTGTATTTTGGAAGGCATTTCAATTACTGAAGAAAAGATTAACATGATAAAAGTTGGCAAAAATGTATCCTATCTGAAAATTGGTTATTACTGAGGTATGANAAAAAAAAAAAAAAAAAAAAAAAAAAGAACTAAAATGCTCTTGAATTTAATAGAAAGGGGGAAAAAAGTAATTTGAGGATGTGTGTTAAAAACCTATTCTGAAGTTAAGAGTAATATGTGATCCTGGAGATCTGAGGGGCAAATTGACAATTAAATACTAAAGACAACTAATTAGTTTTTTGTTATGGCAAGCTTCTTTTATATGACAACCCCTTATGCCAGGAAGAGATGTTTGAACATGATCAAAACCAAATGAGAGCTGATTAAGAAAAGCAGCTAGGGCTATTAAAGGATTTTTCTGTCAGCTTCCCTTTCTGCTGTATGTAAACAATTTGTCAACCTGATGGTTATACTGCACATCTTATTATTTCTTATAGCTACAGCAGTGTCCTTGGCTTGCTTTTAACACTGCTCTGCTGCGCTGTGAAGTCTTTCATTTGTACAGAACAGAAGATGTGGAGTCTTTTCATTTGTGTTCTCTCATAAATGCTTTTAAAAGTATTGAGCCTCCATATCATGTATTTGACTTTAAGTGATGGCACTCTGCTAAGAATAAACTTCTGTGTGGAGTCTAAGGCTGCATGTTGTAGGCTATCTTTGTGTGTAGGAATCCAGTTAAAAAAAACAAAAAAAGTCCTCTATTTATTTATTGCCAGGCAAAAATGTCCATAATTCCTTCATAGATGAGAAAGGAGAGTGTTATAATACATATCTTTATGCACTTTATATTTTTACTGCATTTGTTTCTACCACATTGCTGCTCTGTCATTGTCATGAATATTTGCATCATGAAAACAGCTGAAAATGGTTCCCAGTACCAACACCATTCCTATCTGAATAAATCTAGAATCAAGCTCTGCCCTATGACAGAGGAAGCAAAAAGTGGTTTGGTTCACATTTTAAAATGCTAATTCCCTCAAATATAGAAATATTTTTTAGAAGTTAATAGTGATTTTCTTTCCATCTTGGTGAATTACTGGGTGATGTTCCAAGGACAAGAGAAAATCTTAAGTTCAGGGCAAAATGTTCACAATCAGTATGCTTTCCTTAAAAGAAGTTGTTGCCAGCTGAAGAATCATCTGTTTGCTAGCAACTGAGCAGTAATATTTTCACACCTAGTTTTCAACAGATTTATGGATCTATGAATCTCTTATACCTGGAGATACTACCAGTTAGTCCAGCTAGTTAATTTAAAGGGTATGATTCATTGTGGTTATGTAAAAATGAAATTGTGACCATACCAGTGACCTGTTGTTTTTATGAGATGAGTATTGACATCTGTATGAAAGTCAGTAGTGGAGATATTCAAACTGTATGCTGAAGTCGCCTTAGGGAGTGCCCAAGGAACTGCTTGAAACAGCCAGTTTGAAACAAGCACCTTCTCTATTGAATTTCATATATTGCTTTATCTTGTTACTTAAATCTATTACTTGGTGAAACTCTTCAATGGTTTGTGCTTTTGAATCAATGCTACAACAGAAACTATGACCAGAAAGGACACAGGAACTTGCATTTTCAGAACTAATGAGACCATTGAACTGTGCCAGGATAGAGAGCAGGAGTAAGTGAGCGGGAGATGATTGTTGGGAGAGGTTTTTATTTTTCCCATAGACTTCACTGCTATTGCTAAACATTGTTGCTTTTGTGAAGCAGTAAAATTATGCAAACTTACAAGCCACGGACCTTTTTCTTTTGTTTTGCAGATGATGATGTTCTGTTTCCAATCTGTCCTAAGGTGAGATATGTAATCAGCACTCAAGGTTCAAACTGTAGAACTTCCTCTTTAATACAAGGTCAAATATGCATTTTTTATAACTGTAATCCATCTGTGCTTAGTGCCTTCCTAGTATTTAATCACCTAAAGCAGAAGACAGATGTACAAAATCCATGTTACTTTGTCATGGCTTTGCTGCAAACAAATGCAAAATATTTGTTACCAACAGAAATAAGGTTATGTTGGTGCTAATGAGCTTGCTACTCACTCTTCTGAATAACATCAAAGATTAATAATAGGCTTGCTATATATCTGTGATAATTATCACAACTTTCTTTCCTCTTTCCCTATATTCTTGTCGTGTTGCTTTTCAGTGTGTTTCTGCTCAAGTCAATTCAATTTCTCAGTAGTCAGAATGCATGAGACAATGACAATTTGCTTTAGATCTACCTAAAAATAAACTGCAAAACTCAATTTTTGAGTCAGATTTTTTCAAGCGGAAATACACGAGAAGAACAATAAATTATTTTTATTATGCTGTTATTTACAGAGATATGATAAAATATACATCAAAAGGGAAAACTTTAAAGTGCAGTAATATATCTGGCTTTTGGGGGTTTTGTTTGTTTGTTTGTTTTATTTTTTTTTAAGCACATGTAAGCAGGGTAGTTTTTATCCATGGCCACAATAGTGCTAAAGAGATGGATTGAAATGCACATTAAGAAAATGGAAAATGTAAGGGGCAAACACATGGAAGCTGCATAGAACTTTCTGCTTTCTCTTGTAAAAGAGAGTGTGTTCTCTATGCCCATCTATGAATACATTCTTTGAATAATGCTCTTTTTCTGTACAATGTTGCCTGAAAAAAAAATTGCTCTTACACAGACTGTAAAATTCTGAGAAGATTTGAGGTAATAAGCTGATTGTAGAGATAGAAATAATGTAATCCTCTTCCTGCAGGCACTTTAACTTCTAGTGCATCACACTTGCAAACTGTTTTCCCTTGAGAGAATATCCTCTTTTTTTTTTTTTTTTTTTCTTCCCACTCAGTGAAGTGTAGCCTGGCTGGGAAAGAGCAGCAACCTCCAAAGAAGATTTTGCCAGGCTAGTGAATGGTACAGGTTACTTTCCAACCAGGTCCTTCATGGATTTCACTGGGCAAAATTTGTTAGAGTCAACTAATAATCAACTTTCAAAAAAATTCCCATCTAACCCTGTTGTGATGGTTCAGAAGTTACCTGCCCCCACACACAGTAGAATTCACCCAGACTAGACTCAGCCAGCTGGAAGGTAAGGAATGAAGCTTTATATTCACAGCTTAGCACAATATGCAAGAAGATATTTACAATATATTGCAAATATTTACAGCTATATACACAAATATACAAGTAATAGAGAAACATGATGCCTCTCCCCAAGGATCAGAATGTCCAAGAGGGGTTCCCAACCAACCTTCCACCTTTGCCCTACCCTCTAATCTTATCCCAGAATCTGCCTTACTTGCAAGGTAAATGGGGAAGATCAGCCAGGGGGGTTAGAAGCAGAATTGATTAGTTGGGTTACATAGATCCAGATAGAAGCCAAGGAGAGGGAGAGACCAACAACCAGAGCTCGGACCAAAGTGACTCTGCCTTATCTATGTTTACGTCCTTGCTTTTGTACATCTCAGCAAACCTATGAGGAAAGTGGACATCAGCATTCTTTTCACATCCTATAATCTATTTTTTTCTCATTAAAATGTTCCAATTAGCCTCAAACCAGCACACCTGTGATCAGCAAGATAAAACAAAGCAGCAGCTACCTGGTAGCATCACTTACAAGGAACAAGTTGTAAAATTACTCCCTAAAGTTGAACCGAACCTGGGAACCTGCTCAATCTTTGCTAACCTGAACATCAGTCTGTAAACCTCTCCATGTGCTTTTTCCTCATATCTTAAATCATAAGAAAAGCACAAAAAAAACCCCAACAAAAACAAGTTGAGATTTATGCTTCATTGGTGCTTAAGAGAAACTCCAGGGAGTGTGCTGTTCTGAGAGCTTAGAGCAGGGATTCTGACTATTTATTCATTAATTTCACATCAAATGTTCATAGCAGTGCACTGTGGATCTTAACTACAGCATATATTATGAACTTTGGAGCCTAATTATGCCACATAAGAAAATATCAAACAAATTCCAGCTACTGTTTGTGCAATTTTTATGACTGAATCTCCCTACTTTTTCTAAGGCCACCACAAAGCATAGCAAATGTTATCCCGTGCCACTCATTTCTATGGTGGTATTACTGCTGATGTCAATTAGCCTTTAAGAAGGCACTTCTTCTTCTCCCTTTTATCACAATCCTGCAAATTGAAAAAGGGTTGTTTCTGGGAAGGTGTGTAGAGTTCAGATTGAATTATTTGGAGCAAATCTACAAAAGAACACAAGAGGAAGCAAAAAAGAAAAGGGGAATTGAGGGAAGAGGGCAAGAAATATGGAATTACTTCCATTACACTTAAGATATTAAAAAAAATGCATGAGTTAGCTTCATGATAATGCTTAGATCTCTGTGATTAAAAATCTTCAGTCACAAAAGAGCAATGTAAAGAGCAGGTAAAAGAAGAAAGCATATTTTTAGAAGCATATGGCAGGGATACTCACCCAGGGCTTACCAAAGCCTGACAGCAGCTTGCCAAAGACTCGATAAGAATTTGGGCTTCATGGCTGTTGAAACTTGATTACTTCTAGGCCCTTACCTTGCCTGTGTCAAGTGCTTACCCCCATCTAAGTAGAATTAACTACAGTTCAGAACTGACTAGGGTATAAGTGGGGGCTCCACTGGAGAGCTGAGCCTGTTCTCAAAACAGTGGATCTGAAGTCAGAAATTCTCTCCCTTGGATTAGGCCACTCCTCAAGGAAACTTCCTGGCATTGAATGAGCCCTTGACTCCTATTTGGTGAGTGAAAACTTCTTCTGCATATATGTACATATCTCCTGATATATATATCTTTAAATTTAATCCTCACTCCCTTTACTGCCTAGCCTCAGGTGATAGGTTTTCCCCTTTGTAAATGAGCATGTGCAAATTTTGAGTCACCTTTCTAGAAAAGACTAAATACACAGAACTCAGGAATTCAGTTCTGGGCCCCCCAGCTCAAGGACAGGGAGCTGCTTTCAGAAAGTCCAGCACAGAGCCACAAAAATGATTAAGGAAGTTGAACAACTTCCTTATGAGGAGAGACTGAGGGGCCTTGGGCTCTTTAGCTTGGAGAGGAGACAACTAAGGGGTGACCTCATTCATGCTTATAAATATGTAAGTGGTGAGTGCCAGGAGAATGGAGCCAGCCTCTTCTTGGTGATGCCCACCGACAGGACAAGGGGCAACAGGTAGAAGCTGAGGCATAGGAGGTTCTATGTCAACCTGAGGAAGATTTTTTTCCCGGTGAGGGTGACAGAGGACTGGAACCAGCTGCCCGGGGAAGTCTCCCTCTTTGGAGATATTCAAGAACCATCTGGATGTGATCCAGTGTGATCTGCTCTAGGTGATCCTGCTCTGCCAGGGGGGCTGGACCAGATGATCTTTCGAGGTTCCTTCCAGCCTCTAACATTCTATGATTCATTGTGCAGCATTTTGTTCCTGCACAACATGCAACTTGGAACTTAACTCTGGTTCCTAGCAGTGCTGGGCAATTGTGATTACAAGAAATCCACAATTCAGGTAGCCACTGCTGTCTTTCCTGGGTGCCTCTGTAACACAGAAGCACAGATGACTTTCTGTGTGTAATTTACCTCTGTAACTATCTCAGAAATATTCCTGAAAGATTAGAAGAATTGATTGTATAATTAAAAGAAGTGAAGAAAGAAAAGAGAGCTCGCTCACTGCATTCATTGCTCTTCTTACAATTAGCAAGACATATTCTACAGGAAGATGATGAGTTGCCTTGACTTCCCTGGCACTTCAGCTTTTAGGCTGCTTGAGGTAGATCTGAAATTATAAGTATGGGCTTATTAACTCTTTTCTGTTTTTCCCAGGAGTCCAGCTAAGCTTTTAAAATAAGAGGTATAAAGAAAGATGTTTTAAATCATTCTGAAATATTTTGTGTCATTAGTTTGAGATCCATAGAACTGGTTTGACATTTCTGGTGTTTCAGACTATTAGCTAATATTCATAATCAACTTGATTAAATATTTAAGAATGTGTGTCACCAGTAGTATGATTCTAATTTGAATTCTAAGGCAAATTCTTTTAAAAAATCATTTTCAGAGAAAAAAAAAGTTGAATCAGGCTCGCAAATTCTCAGTGGTTACAGCAAAAATTATTCATTTTCTTGCAATTCAGCTGCAAATCTGCACAACTGTTTTCATGACAGTGAAAATCACTTTCTTATAGATATTAACACATTCACTTTTTGTGTGTAATGCATCTGGGGGAGAGAGAAGCCTCAAACTCATTCATGGAATTGTATTTGATACCAGTAGAAGGCTTTAAAACTTACTGAAACCATGGATGCCAGGTTTGCAGTCAAAAAGGGCAGGACTGTAATGTAAGAGAAACTGGTTAAAATGATTAGACTGGAGGATTTTAAAGGTCTTTTACAGCCTAAATGATTCCATGATTCTATGACTTGTCTGGAAGGCTCTGGAGCTATCTCTGGAAGATTCTGAGCAGAATGGATAATAGATGAGGAACAAAAACTCCCGTCTGAAGGAGAAAGAGTAGCTTGATATTGACTGTTTTGTTTTCTCCCTGGATGCATTGCAGAGGACATAAGTTCTTAAAGCAGGCAACCATTGAAAAGACTTCAGTGATGGTTGTGTTAAGGAAATAGAGGGAGTTATTCCACCACATCAAGGATATGTGTTGTTCTGCTTGGGCCATAAAAATTGCCATCTAAAGAGATCTGTAAATAGAGTCATGCACTGATGTGGATTTATTTCCATTGATTTAATAATGTACTGCATCCAAAAATGTTTTTTATTTCATCAGAGATTTCATATGAGAGCTTTAAGGGAGGCCAAAAGCTAAAAATGGAAGCAAAGCTGACATATTTCTCTAAGAAAAATGGTTTTGACAACCTAGGAGAGTATATTGAAAACAAATGTGCTTCAGAGATTGTGGCCAGCCACAAAGGTTAATATCCAAGTTAAATAGTTGCAGAAGGTAGAGTGGCTTAATGGATTGGAAATTGGTTGAAGGACAGGGGGAGAAAAAAAAAAAAAAAGTAGTCTTAAATGTAACCTTGTGGAGAACTTGGCATTATGTGTTCAGAGAAGGCCTTGCTTCAGTATTGTGGTTTTAAGCCACAGCTGAGCCCCATGCAGCTGCTCACACTACTGCTCCTCCAACAGGAAGGGAAGGAGAAATTTTGGACCAAAATGCCAAACCCTATGGATGGGAGATAAGGAGATGTTAATAAAACAATGCAAAGAATGAAGAACAGGAATAATGATGATATAAATGAAGTAATTTATAAAGAGAGTAATATAAACCCCAACACTGCTTACACTTGCCAGCTGTGCCAAAAACTACTGCCAGAAAACAGATGCAATCAGCTCTCCTCTTATCAAGGGAGCAGGTAGTTGTGTGGTATACCATGGACTGGTTCAGCTGCTTATTCTGGCTGTGAATGTCTTATGGATAAAATTAACCCCGTTCTAGCCAAACCCAGGACAAGAATATAATTGAAAAGTTCAACTTAGGTTATGCAAGAATTATCATGGAATCATAGAACAGTTTAGGTTGGAAGGGACCTCAAAGACCACCCAGTTCCAATCCCCCACCATAGGCAGGGACACCTCCCACTAGAACAGGTCGCTCAAGGCCTCATCCAATCTGCCCTTGAACACCTCCAGTTAGGGAGTAGACAAAACCTCCCTGGGCAACCTGTGCCAGTGTCTCACCACTCTCACTGTAAAGAACTTCCTCCTAACATCCAGTTTCAATCTCCCCTCTGCCAGTTTAAACCTGTCCCTGCCTTGTCCTGTCGTTACAAAACCTTGCCAATAGTACCTCCCCAGCCTTCCTGTAGATCCCTTTCAGATACTGAAGACTACTATAAGGTCTCCTCAAAGCCTTCTCTTCTCTAGGCTGAAGAGCCCTAACTCTTATAGCCTGTCCTCATAGCAGAGTTGCTGCAGCCCTCTGAGCATCTTCATAGCCCTCACTCCAACAGTTCCCTGTCCTTCTCATGTTGGGGGCTCCAGAACTGCACACAGTATTCCTTATGATTCTTAAGATTATGGAAGGCATTTATGTGTTTGGGTGTACATGTTTATTCAGAGGGTGTTGCAAAGTGCCAGATAAGCATATTCAGAAGGGAGCTTTCAGAGAAACCACTTCATGATGAGGAGTCTGGTACTGTCATGATTCATACAGTTCTTGGGGGAGGTATATAGGCACATGCAGTTTCATAATGTTTAAGCTTGGAATTGATAAGGAAAAATCCTATTACTGTGTAGAGTTAGAGTAATCCTATTAATTATATAAGCACTAATCCAATTAGTTTAGAAGTCCTCAAGACATTCCACCAACATTTTCATCAGCCTCCACTGCATTGCCATTAGAGACCACCAATGCTTCATTTTTGCTTCCCAAGAGTGAGACAGTTAGTACAGTTATGGTAGTGATCTAAATGTGAAACCTAAAATGTAGAATTTTTTTTCAGTTTGCTGTCCATTACCATTACCTTACTCTCTATCCTGACCTGTTTCATTTTGCTAGTCTATATGCTGCAGTCACAAAAGGTCAGAAGATACCATGACAAGCCACAGTTCTTTTAATTCATCAGCTTCTCTTCAAACTTAATTTGACCCAGACTGAACAAGAATTACACAGAGTAAAATTAGTAGAGCTGCATGGCCTATATCTCACAGTCATTTTCCCTAATTCAAACTGCTTCCAGAGAGTCTTCGACACTCCCTGCAACGAGACCTGGACAGCTTACATGCTCTAGGGGAAGCTCAGTCTGAACCTATGCATCCGTTGTGGCCAGTGCAGAGGAGGATGTGCCCTTTCATGGTGTGAACACCATGGCTAAACTTCCTCACTTCTGCTCAACTTTACTGGCTTATCTTTGGCCTTGGAAAGAGATTTCACCCTGCCTGCTTGCCTTACCTGTGAAAATTGCTGCACTGTGCACTTCCTGCCATGCCATGCCATGCCATGTTTGCCTACCTTATTCCCAGCACTCTGGGTCACCAGTGCTCCCTGGGGATATTTCAAGAACCCAAGCCAGGTGAGAACAAAGCCTCAGCTCTTGTGTCCTTTGCTGATGGCTTCTGTGAGCTGCATGAGCTGCCCAGGGAGGTAGTTGAGTCACCAAGCCTGAATGTGTTTAAAGGTCATTTGAATGTGGTGCTTAGGGATATGGTTTAAGGTCAATCTTGTAGAGCAGGGTTATAGGTTGGAGTTGGTGATCCTGAAGGACTTTTCCAACCTGGATGATTCTGTGAAATCCTGCCTGCCTGGTGCCAGAAGTCTCCGTTTCAGCCTAGTTTTGATCTGGCTAGTCCAGTCTGGGTTTGATCCAGGACACAGCCCTTAGGGATGCTGCCTATGAGATGTCACCATGACCTCTCCAAATAGGGTGACATTCAAGAGACACAAAGACCACTATGGGTGGCAAAAATATCACAGAGTATCCCCACACTCCTAATAGCAATGGAGAGAACTGATTTTAGTGTCCTCTTTAGTGTACCATAGGTGGTTTCCAGGTTATGATTTTCATCTTAGCTGTATTTCCAGTATGCCCTACCTAAAATTCCTGCCTGTACGAAGCAATTCCTCATGTACTCATTTTTTTATTTAGAATTGCCTTCATATATTGCCAGGAAGTCTCCAAAAGGTGGTGTAAGCCTTTCTTGCTTCATCTGTCTGTGCTGGAATGCTGTCTACATTTGTTGCCTCTATAATTGTTGGCTTAAATCAATTTTAGACTTAGAATTAATAGGGCAAAGCAGTTGGTATATCCAACATCCTAAGGTTTGTTCAAGGACATTTCAAAACCCACATCCCACATTTTTCATTTTTGTCTTATATATTATCCCACTCTTTCTTGAAAATAGGACTGTTTTCTAATAAGGTAGTGAATGATTGTAACCAAATCCTAATGTCAGCCCATGAAACACGATTATAAATGAAAATGTCAGCACCCTGCTACTTCCTGTCTATACTTATTAGTGTTCTGGATGCTCAGAGTGTTCAGAATGGTTTCTGTCTTCTTATTTAAAGTAGTGAAAGAACAGCAGTGCCCCGATTTTAGCTGATATATTATTTTGCCTTTATTATCATGCTGATTGCTGCCAGTTGTCAGTTCTTTGTCAATTGTGAATACTGAAAAATGTATGTCAGCAATCCAGTTAGTGTGAAGGCAAGGAGCAGCTGGTAATAAGAAAATTATTAGAATTATTGGCTGTCCACAACACCCCTAAGAGTCATTTAATAGAATTATAGCTGTTTATGAGGAAACTCTAAGTAATACTTCACCTTTTTGTCAGCCGAGTATTATCTGTCTACAGGAAGGCAGAAATATCTATCACGTTGATAACAAACCTCAAGAAAAGATTATGTTCAGAAATAAGTAAGGTGGTGTGTTTTATAATGGAGGTAATTCTAGGTACTGTGCATTGCCCTTACATCTCAGTAAATTGTTAAATCTCACATTTCAGGAGTACATGCTGAGCGCCGAAGCTGCAACTCAAGCACGCTGCAAAGTGATGAAAATTGTCCACCCCCACCCCCACCCTGCCACATTTATTTATGTGTTCTAGTTGCTTGGTTTGCCTTCCGTATTTTGTTTGAATGATCTTTATGTCAGAACAGCCAAAGTCATGAGTTTACTCCAGAAATCTTAGCCCAAGTTATGAGATAACAAGATGCATTCGTCAGAATAAATGTGATTATTTTACTACCACCATATTTAAAACATATCATCTTTCACATTAGAGATGCTCAATAGTATCTCATGGATACTCAGATTATTGATGTGTGCATGAATGTTCAGCTTCACTTCTTTTTCTTTTCTTAAATACTCAATGAACATTTTACAGTCTGTCATATGTATTTGTCATTATGAATAATCCCATAAAGTAGAACATAATAATAATAATAATAATAATAATAATAATAATAATAATATATTCCATGTTTGATTATGATAATTTTTAAAAAATCATTTCCCCTTCACTAATTACCATGTTATTCCTTGTGCAGTTCCCCAATAGCAAATATGTGATTTCCACATGATTTTTATGATTCCATGATTGTCAAAGGAGGATACCTCTCCTTTGAGCTTCTTTTTTTTTTTTTTTAATGGTCCTGCAAAATGTTCATAACAAATGAGCCAATTATTAAGCAGAATGACTAATTATAGCTGAGACTACTATTCAAAATATTGAAATTGATATGAGGAGAGGCTGAGGACGCTGGGATTGTATAGTCTGGAGAAGATAAGGCTCAAAGGTGACCTCATTGCTGTCTGTGACTATCTGAAGGGAGGTTGTAGCCAGGTGGGAGTCACTCTCTTCGCCCAGGCAACCAGCAACAGAAAAAGGAGACACAATCTGAAGTTGTGCCAGGGAAGGTATAGGCTGGATATTAGGAAGAAGTTCTTCCCAGAGAGAGTGATTGGCATTGGAATGGGCTGCCCAGGGAGGTGGTGGAGTCACCATCTGTGGAGATGTTCAAGAAAAGCCTGGGTGGGGCATTTAGTGCCATGGTCTAGTTGATTGGATAGGGCTGGGTGATAGGTTGGACTGGATGATCTTGGAGGTCTCTTCCAACCTGCTTGATTCTATGATTCTACAATATGCATATATAAGAGCTCCATACACTTTTTTGCCATCCAGTCTCCTGTTTGGGAATGAGTCACTTTGTTGACTGTTGTTTTATCATGACAGAGATTACATCTTTATAGTTTTTAAATGTTTTTACTTAGTAGAATAAATGTGATGTAATGAAATCGGGGACCTGGTTCCAAAAATGTACTCACTGCTGTGATTTGAAGTATATGTAACTCTTCTATAACGCTAGCTGAAAGAGTCAGAAATGTTTTCAAACTCTGGCATTAGTTTCTTGTGTAGCAGGTTATTCAGTTTAGTGGTGGAACTACATGTGCTCAAATCTGGATACATTCTAGGTTATGATTTGTGAACAGAGGTCATTAGATGCCAAGATGAAGCTCTATTACTGTTGGTTTTGATTTTCTTTCATCTTGGAGAATAAACTTTCCATGAATAAATTGATAAAAATGATGTGATGTAGTGCTGCTTTGGGAAAAGCAAATTACTGAGTTGAAATTTCTTTGTGGAAGTGTTAAGAGTTTGTTGCTGCTGTTTGTTTGTTTGTTAATAAAAAAGACAGGAGAAGAAGAGTACAGGAGAATTTAACATCTTTATTTTATTTTTGTTTTGTATTTTCTTTTTTTTTAATAGCCCCATGATTTCCTATAAACCCATTTTTTTTTCTTAATTTGTTGAATATCATATTTTTGTTTCTAAAAATTTATTTGGAAAATATAAAATAATCCATAACTGGAGGATTTTGTGAAATACAGCAAAATATTAACTTTCCTGTCATTTTTTTCTATGGTTAGTTATGTAGAATATATATTAATTTGTTTCCTTGTAGACTATATAATGACATTCTTCTGTTTTCTGTTAGGTTATCCATGTATAAATTTTTGTGTGGAGTTCTTCCATTGAACCATGTCAGTTAGATCTTTCAGAACTCTTACTTCACTGAGTTGTATCAAAGCACAAAGATATGTCTGTGTTTTCAAAGTTTTAGCAAAGCACTAGAGCTGCCAATTTACTTGCCATACTCTGGTGTTATGCAAAGGAAAAAAAAAAAAAACAATTTGCCCAGTGAGTCTTCACTCAACAAAGTACAACTTTTAAAAATAGATGGGAAGGAATACATTTATAAGTTTGCATTTAAATATGAGAAGACAGTGAAGCCACAACACAGCAAGACTCATTTATTTAATAACAATCTGTATCCAAATCATATTCTAGCACCTAGAAAATGGACAACATTTTATGGACTTTGAATCAGGCATCTGGAGAAATTATACTATGTAATGAGATACTTTAGGTAATTTTCTGGTTCTCAGGCTTATGCTATACAACTATTTGCTTAATAATCATACATACATACAATGTAATCACATTACTTATCTTCCTACAGCTGAAGTAATTCAGATGCATTTCTGTGGCTTCTAATTATACCACTGGAATTAGAATTTAGATATGAGAGCTGATGACTGGAAAGAATACTTGTCTAGCAGCAGTAGAACAAACAGTAGGGAAAATTAAATTACTTACATTTTTCAGTACTATAGCTAAGCACAGCTTCCCAAGCTTCTTATTTTAATTAAAAAAGATAAATCAGCATCATTATATACTGTGATTTGTCTTTTCAAGTAAAACTAATAAAACAGTTGCTGCTCCTGCTTCTGTGATTATATGCCTCAGATGAGGGCTGGAAATGATAAGGAGTTTCAGAGAATGAAACAAGTTACAGAGCATCACAGAGAATGAGAGGAGACAAACCCAACAAACTAATGTTTGAATTAGAAAGGAGAGTTCCAGGAAGTAGAAAGGGAACTAAAATGAAAGTGGTCCCCATGTGTAGTGAAGTTCAATGAATTCAGGAGAGTTTAGAAAATAGAACTGTTGAATCAGCAGAAGCAATTTGTGACTGTTCATTATATTGATTCATTCTGAAGCTTCTTCCTCCTGCTGATATTTTGGTTTGAGGTAATTTTTCCACACATTCTGTAAGGAAAGCCATTCTGAGGTTCTAGGAAGTCCTTCTTTTCTGCGACAATGTCAATGCCTTGACTAACCAAGCACACAGCAGCTGCCAGCTGCACTGCTCAGCTTCTGTTAAACCAGTGCTGTACTCTAGGTTAGATACAATGTTAGATACAAAGGAAAACAGCTTGAGTTGTTGAAATGCCACTCAACTTGGGGCCCCCCAGTTCAAGAAGGACAAGATGATGCTTGAGAGAGTCCAGCGTGGAGCCATAAAGATGATTAAGGAAGTTGAACACCTTCCTTATGAGGAGAGACTGAGGGAGCTGGGGCTCTTTACCTTGGAGAGGACACTAAGGGGTGACCTCATTCATACTTATAAATAGGTAAGGGGTGAGCGCCAGGAGGATGGAGCCAGCCTCTTCTTGGTCGTGCCCAATGACAGGACAAGGGGAAGTGCATAGAAGCTGAGGCATAGGAGGTTCTCTGTGAACCTGAGGAGGATTTTTTTTCCCTGTGAAGGTGACAGAATACTGAATAGAGGCCACCCAGTGAGGTGGTGGAACCTCTCTCTTTGGAGATATTCAAGAGCCATCTGGATGTGTTCCAGTGTGATCTGCTCCAGGTGATCCTGCTCCTGCAGGAGGGCTGGATCAGATGATCTTTTGAGGTCCCTTCCAGCCCCTGACATTCTGTGATTCTATGATTATCTTATATTTAGAAATTTACTTCCTGCAGTTAGAGGGAAGAATTGTTAGTTTTCACTATTCAGTAATCCAGGAATTTTTATAAAATTCAAATTGTTAGCTAGATGCCCATTATTTTCTGACTTGTCAATTCTTGACATCTGTGTAAACATACAGATGGTCCAAAATAGTAATTTTTTTTTTTTATATAAACCTATTCAGCTAACTGTGGTTTTAAAGGTTTTCTTTTTCATGTGTAAAAAGAAAGCCAAAGAAAGCTGAGATGATTCATTAGATTACAGTCTCCTTATCTGCAAAAGAAGGACTCTTAATCCCTCAGAGTAGTGTTTTATGAGATCTGGTGTCCCAAGTCTACTATTGCACTGTGGGGTTCAGTAATGGTAATAAAATGGCCTTCTGTGCCTTCAGATTACTAACACAGAGGTGTGTCCAGTGAGCAACCCCAAGCTACAGAGAGCTCAAAGTTCTGGCCATGTGGCTGTGCACACTAGCAGGTCTGATCCTTGCTGCTGTTCTTCCCTGCTGTTCCATCAGTGTGACACAGAGCTTTCTTTGAAAAGCTGTGTTACTGACTGTGGAAGAAGGCGGCAACAACTTCTAGTGTTGGCACCTGAAAAGAAGTCTCAGCTGTCACTAGGATTGCTGCTAGGACATTCCCTTTAAATATCTTGGCAAGACTGAGAAGCAGTGTTGCAATATTTCAGGCAAGGCCAGGAGCAAAAAGTGAGGCTAATGTGCATCTAATCAACGAGACATTGGGGAGATAAGGAAAAAGGAATCTCACAGCCATAATGTACTTCTTTCACTGCCTATGTGTGGTGGAGAGAAGAGCAGACAAGGGTGTAATTAAGCCAATTAACTGCATTTGCTTGAAGATAGGTCCCACCCTACCCTGTAAATTAGTCTTCCCTCTGAGGTCAGCTAGCTTGCAGAAACCTTACTCACTTGTGGACTGAGAACTTTCTGGAGTTCATGGCCATATCGAGTACTATATACACTTTAAATTTGACAGTTCCCATTTCCTTCTGTTCTTCTCTCCTTGCGACCAAAGCAAAAATCCATCCTGGCATTGTGTTCTGGCAAAAACTACTGAGGATTTTACTCCACAGTTTCCACTTCATAATTGGCCAGATTTTGGCTGAACATCATAGCTCAGTTCTCTGTGTTTATTGAGTAGTCTGATAACTATTTTTCAAAGGTTTGTTTTCCCTACAAAAAGAAAAGCTGTTCTCATTTGACCGCGACACTCAAGCTGGTGAAAATTGCTGGATTCACTACTGCTTGTAGCAGCTGAAGCTATGACTCAGTACTTGCACTTTTAAATGCTCTTGAGAAATACACTTCATTTATAGTATGACACAGAATGTCTATAAAGCATAATTACAAATATGTAGTATTCTTGTATCCTTCAGCTATATCGGCGATGCAAAATCTGTGGGAAAAAAATATTATCATTTAAAATCGTATTTTAGACAGAGAGTTATCTGATTACCACCAAAAGTCTTTGCAGCAGTTTTTAATTTAGCCTTATGCATTTTTAACATGACAGCTGGAGCGCAGAATGCATATGGCATACTAATAAAGAAGGAGACTAATAGTCACTTCTGTCTATCTGTTTCTGCAAAGAAAAGAAACAGCAAATAAACAAAAAATATTTAATCTGCATACTGCTGGATAAAAGCAACAGACACTGCACGGCAAACTGAAGCACCATTCAGAGATTACCTCGTTATTCAATCTCTGGTTTGTTTTTCGGAGACTAGTTAGCTTTGCTGTTTGCTTTCAATTAAACTGCTGTAGTTTGAGAGATCTATCATTTATCTATCAAGCAGAAAGTTGTGCTGGAAACACAGCTTCTCTGCAAGCTCCATTTCCAATTGCTCCTCACTTTGCAAACAAGAAGTCCTCTGGAGCTGAAGTTCCCTCTATTTTATTGTGGCATTTTGGTGCTTGTGTGTTTCTGCAAAACGGTCTTAGTCGTTTTTGAAGCTAGTGCTTAAAAACAAACATGCACTAAGTGATTAAGAGCATGAGAAGAAAAGCTGGTGAGCGGCCCAGAGGAGAGGCTGAAAGGTTGTTTAGCTTGGAGAGGAGGAGGCTCAGGAGTGACCTCATTGCTGTCTACAACTACCTAAAGGGAGGTTGTGGCCTCAACCTTGTGGCCCTTTTCTGGACCCCATCCACCACATCTATATCCCTCTCATAAAAGCATCTCCAGCACTGGATGCAGTACTCCAGGTGGGGCCCTCACCATTCTGGAGTAGAGGGGGAAGATCACTTCCCTCACCATGCTGGGGTGATGCAGCCCAGGATCTGGTTGGGTCTCAGGGCTGCAAGTGTACACTGCTGGCTCTTATTGAGCTTCTCATCCACCAGCACCCCCAAGTCCCTCTCCTCATGGCTGCTCTCATGCCAGTCATTGCTCAGCCTATATTGCTGCCTGAGATCACCTCGACCCAGATGTACGACCTTCCACTTGGTCTTGTTGAACTTCATGAGGTTGGCTTGGGCCCACCTCTCCAGCCTGTCAAGCTTCCTCAGGGTGGATCCCTGCCCTCCAGCCTGTCAGCTGTACCACACAGCTTGGTGCCATCAGCAAACTTGCTGAGGGTTCACTCAATGCCTCTGTCCACGTTGCCCACAAAGATGTTGAACAAGACTGGTCCCAGGACTGATCCCTGAGGGACTCCACTTGTCACTGGCCTGCACTTGGACATGGAGCCATTGACAGCCACTCTTTGGGTGTGGCCACCAAGCCAGTTCTTTATCCATCTGGTGCTCCACCCATCAAATCCATATTTCACCAGCTTGGAGATCAGGATGTCCTGTGGGACAGTGTCAAAGGCTTTGCTCAGGTCTAGGTAAATTACATCAGTTGCTTGCCCCTCATTAATTAATGTTGTGACCTTCTCATAGAAGGCCACCAAGTTTGTCAGGCATGATTTGCCCTTGGTGAAGCATGCTGACTGTACCAAACCATCTCTTCATTTTCACTCTACCAAATAAGGAAAAGAGCAATTTTCAAAGCTACTTTCTCATGCAGAATTTTGCATAGTTATAGTTCCAAGAATCATGAATATTTCCCTGTGATTTCCTTGAAAAATAACTGGGTTTATACCATGTTGCAACTATTTATTCATCACTTGTTTGGCCTGTTTATTGCTGAGCAACTGGGTCTGTTTGACCACAGCAGTGGATCTGTGTTACCTTCCTGGCTTTGCACTAGCAAACTCTGCAGCTGTTGATGAGATTCTTCTTCAATAGTAGAAAAAAAGATCCTGAACTCTATTTAGAAAATGCCTTTGGAATACACACATGAAAAATGTTACGCAGCATTAGATATGATTTATTTTGACTTGTAACAGTTCTATTTGCATCACTGTGGAAAACTGGGGGAAAGTCAAACTGAATACATCTGTAGTGCAACATTCTCATTTGTTAAACAAGCCAGGCTGCTGGAACGTAAATACATTAAATACACACCATGGAACTGTTAGGGTGGGTTAAAGAAGAGCAAGAGTTTCCACTTTATTTTGAATAGCTCCTAATAGTCTGTATTACCTGGACTCAAATTTCCACTGAAAAATACAAGTTAAGGGGAAATTTTCTCTTTATGGGTTCAAGTTGCTTTCCTTAAAGTTAATGACCTCCAAATAAGATGGTGATGGTTTAGCACGTGAGAAATTCAGTCAGAGGTGGAAAATTAACCATCTATCGACATTCTGAAGCAGTTTGCTTTGTGACCTTTCATGACAGATTTTGTTCAGCCAGCAAACAAAGAATGTCAGAATCTGCGGCAGGAACTGACTGCAATTATGAGACTAGAAAAGGAAGCAAACGCCCTAGGCCCTATTTTTAGATTGTGGAATAGTGGGCAGATTATAGATACAGCATTTAATAGTGAGGTGACATGCAGGTACCCTTTTAAAAGGTCATGTCTATCCGAGTTGGGAGTAGTTTGGTTTAAAATTATGGCAGAATCTCATGTATGAAGTGATGTCCATGTGTCATGTAAGATGTTGCCTACCTATTATTCCTCAAATACAGAGATAAAAAAAAAAATCATATTTCTGGAAACTGGATTGCTGTTTGGCGTATTTAAGAAGGTTTCTAAATACAGTTAACATATGAAATTATGATAATTTCCAAATTGATTACTTCCTTGACTCTAGATCATATTCTTTGAAACTTGATTCTCAGATGGTGGCCAGATGTTTGTTAACGTGAACCCATTCAATCTGAATCACCTTGTTTATAGCTTACTCTATACCATTTTAAATAGGTATTTTTCTATCTTCTGATGCAATTGTGTTTGAAATAATTTAATGAAAAAGTGCAATGAGGATTTGCTGAAATGAATGGCAAAAATATCCAGAATCTCCATTTGCTTATCCTTCTTTGGATATTTTCTAAGCCTTAGCAAAACTCAGTGAATTTGAATTAGGCCTATCACTGTCCTGTTTCAAAGAGGGTCGTGCAGCCACCTTTTTGGTCAATTGCTGCTTCTGGAAAATCAGAAACCCAAGTGAATATTCCTTTCTAGGAATATTCTAGACCCTTTTATTTGGTTTGTGTTCTGAAAACAGAAGTGTGAGAAATGTATCAGATGAATGTTGCATCCTTCACAGTTTTTTTGAGCGCTTTCTACCTTGGTGGTGGTACAGAAATCTAATGGAAGATGATGTAGCTCTGACAGCAATTCTGTAGAAATTTTTCTCTCAGACAGTGAGAAATGTCTTCTTTGGTTTTAGTGATGCTTGCACAGTAGATTTGGGGCTGACTACCACATGAGTAAAAGCTAAACTTTCTTTGCCATGTCTTGGAATTGCAGGACAACTGAGGTTACGCATGACCGGGAGCTGCCCCGAAGGGCAGCGAGATCATGTGTGCAGCTGCAGTGTCACAGAAGTTCAGTTAGGCAGAATTTTTCACCAAAATAACTTGGACGTGCAGGAGGAATTTTGGAAAAACAAGCTCCATGTACACAAAACGATCCCTCATCTCCTTAACCTGCATCAAATATGCAACGCTTCACACAGTATTCCTCTAGGGTGTGAAAGGCAGACCATGGCAGAGTAGCTACAGTTTCCAGACATAACTGTCAGCTTCAGGAGTCATTCCACTGTAGCAGCCTCAAACTTATTCATGCAGGCTTTTACAGGTTTTTGAATTTTTAAACAATAACAGTTCAGTGTAATCAGCTAAAACAATTCCACGGTGCTACCTTAGCGATATGAATAATCTCTGAAACACAGAAAGAGAATATGTTTCAGAATAGCTGAAATATTTTATTTTCCAATTGCCTTTGAATGATTTAAAGAATTAGTCTCTGAAAAAGTTAAAACTCCAGGATTTTTTTTTTTTTACTTGTTTACTTTTTCCTTAGTAATTTCTGTTTCAGAATAGTAAATCTCTGCCATTAAGGTACTTCTGGAGGATTATTTCACTCAGCAGATGATTTCATGTACTTGACCTTCGGTCCCATGGACAACATGCTAGAAGAGTAAACTTAATCCTCTAAATGTGGCATCTAGTGCTTTGAATATCACCTGCCTCCCTGCTTTTCACATCATAAGAAGCTTTCCAGGATGAATACATTTAACTTTTATTTTACAGGATGGCAACATAGTCACTACTACCTACTGCAGTTATTTTTTGATTCAGTACCATAGTGAGGATAAACATTTTAAGGCAGTCAAAGTGGGACGAGCTGCAGAACAAAGGGCTCAAGGTCAGAGGGCAAATCTCCTTGTCTGCTGCCTCATGGTACCAAAGGAACCACCAGTACCTAAAGGCAGTTCCCTTCCCAGCTCCATATGGTTAAGTCCCACTATGCTTGTGCAGATCAGTCTGCCTCCTGGGCAAATGCCTTGAGTGCAGGTTCAGCTGTACTGGGAAATCATGGAGTAATATTTGTGTTGGAAGGCAAATGGCAGTGGACTCTCTCTAACTAGAAGGTTTGCATATTAGATTCTCTTCACAAGGTCATTTTGTCTGCCTCTGTGTGACTCAAGTGTTGTATCAAACCAGCTCAGAGGAGATTAGATGTCAGACTTAAAGCTGAATTTCAGAGCCTGGAACACTAAGGTAGTGTATAATATTTGCTGAGGGGCACTGGTGCTTTGATTATATGTCACAGGAGGCTCATGCATACTGGCAGCCTTGAGGGTTGTGCCACAACATCTTTCCCAAACAGGATGTGTATTCAAAGGTTCTGTGAAGGGAAGGATGGCTCCCCAGCTGCCTGTGGACATTAGCTGATGGTTTTAAAGGTTTCCTCCCTATCCAGAGTGCAACAGTGCAGAACGATGTATCAAATCCTCTGTGAATCCCTCTCTCTTTGGAGGGAAGAGAGTACAAAAATGTGAAACCAAGTGAACAGTAAGAACAGCTGAACATTCCCTGCTATTTCTTGATATCAAAGTATGCAGGTTTTTTCCCCTCTGTGTGCTTCTCCTAAGGGAAGGGTGTCTGGTGCAGAACAGGAATACTAAAAAAAAACAAACAAACACCAAAACACCAAAAAACAAACTTGTACAACTTACTAATGTCTAGAACAAGCATCAGAGACATTTTAAGGATATTCATGCATGGATTTCTGTCATCAGTGCGGCCACCAGACTTGCTATGTCCCACATAGCATCTATAAGACAACCAAGTTTACTAAAATATAACAAAAGCCAAATAATAAAAGTAGTGTATTTTTTACATTTGAAAGGGTAGTAGGTTTTCTCTTGTACTGAATGGCTGCAATGTACAGCTTGGAAGCAAAATGAAAGAATGTTTTGCAGCTGGTTTGTCTTTGAGATGCAGAAGGAAGAGCAGAAGGGTGTTTTACAGGTTGCTTCACTTACTGCTCACTGGTCTGGGCAGTCTACACCTGTTTCCTCTATTGGTGACCAGCTAAGGGATTTTGGTGATGACAGCTGAAATCCAAGGTGAAAGGCCCAGATCCATAAAGGTGTTTAGAAGCACAGCTACCTTGGCAATTTAGATAAAAGGAATTAAGAGTCAAAATGCTGCCGAACTACATTTGTTTCACTGTTGTCCAGGGTTCTTTTGTTGCTGGCAGTCTATTCTCACCTTAGTCCACTAGTTAAAACATTCTTGCTCACATGTCAAATGGCAGCACACTAATTATGAGTGGAAAGAAAAGTCTGTGGAGGATTGGAAAATTGAATTTTAAACCAGAATTCTAACTTTACAGAAGATTGCGTGGACATATGAAACTTCACAGATCATCAAGTTCAGATTCCTGCCCTTTGGTGCAGGGGAATCCTACAAGATGATGAGTTTGCTGTTAATTGCTCTAAGTGTTCCCAGATTTTATCTAGTAGTACATTCAAAGAAATTCTTTATGTCATATACGATCCTAAAAAAAAAAAAATCTAAAAGAATAATAGCGGAGAGGTGGAATATCACAGCACTCCTAACACCTATTACTGTCACTTTTGGAATGCATTTACAAGGACAAAGATTAAATATGTATCAGGTTTACTGACTTGGTTTGTTGGTATTAATCATATTGTTATGTGAGAAGGCTGGAGCACAGGACACGTGTATCCGTACACGTTCCACTCGCTAAAGTTTTAGTTTGTCTTACCCAATTACTTACAATACATTTACATATGAAAAGTTGAAGTAGGAAAATCTGGTGACTGGAAAAGCAAAGAGCATAATTTTCTCCGCCAAAGTTGTGGCAGAACCTTTTTCAGCAGCAGCTTTGTTTAGCTGTGGTGTCCTTAACACTGGAGGACGACGCTGGAACACTTCACTTCTGTTCTTATGAAGGTTGTGAGTCACATTTACACCTTCTTGTTATCACTTTTGTGTTTTTACCATATGAGTCATTTTATATATGCTGGATATTGTTTCTTTTTCCTTTTTATTATGCCCTGGAAGAATTTCTAGCCAGCTCTCAGGGTTACATTTCCTTAGTAATTGATCATTTGTATTGAGACAATGAAGGCCTTTAGCATCATTCTGTGCTTTGTATTTTCAAGGTCTTTAGAATAATCTAGTGCTGGTACTCTCAGGATGGCTACTTTGAGGTGTGGGAAATGCCATCAGTCTTATTCAAATGCTACTGTCTGAAAAGATTCAATGTGCTGTTTAAGATGATATGCTGGACTGATCTTCAGCTGGTTTAAATCGGTGATGCTGCACTGTCAGGGCTCTACTAATTTGAGGCAACAGAATATGTGGTCCTTTTAGATACTGCTCTCTCCCATCAGATGTGACATTTGGCTGTCTTTCTCTAAGAAGTGGTACAATTCTGCACACTTGCACTGACTGAATTTAGGACACGTGTTAGGATGAATAACCTCCATTCATAATCCAATCTCAATATAGACTTGTTACTGACTATCTTCTATTTCTTTTGGGTCCTCTACTGCAGTGGAATTGTGAGATTCACAGTGATGCATTTTGCCACTGCTTTTGTCATACTTCTATATTATTTTTTAAAACTTTCTGACAAGTATTTCATCTTCTGTTTTGGTGGGTGTGCAGGGTAGGAACAGTGATATGGATATGTGAAGATAAAGTGTGAAAAGTACTTCCTTATTTGGACAAGTAGTTGATGTCAGATTGTTTTATGCAAGAGGAGACAGTACCTAGGCAAAACTGCTGCTGTCATTCAGACTAGAAAGGTAGGTGTGCATTGCTGATAACCTCTTTACATTCTGACTTTGGTGGTTTATGTTTTCTTTTGATCAGGGATGTTCAGGTACAATAGAGATCCTGTTCTGCTATAGTTAATTGAAAAACCCCTGTGTGAAAATTTTTACCTTTTGAAGCACTCTAAAGTGTATGTGTGTTAATTTTCAAACCACTTTGTAACTTACTGTGCCAGATGGAGGAACAGAGTTAAGGTTTGACTTTATGGTAACAAGGGACTCCTTAAATATGTTACACTCAAGTCAGTATTTTTTTATAACATTCTTTCAAAAGTATTTGTACATCTCCAGGGATCAAATCATGTCATCAACCTACCTGCCACCCAATTAATTTCTTGTGTTTGATTTTAGTGTCAACTTTCCTGGGATGCTGGGCAGCTACTGAAGTAGTTGTCCGGCTGAAGCTGGGAAAGACTTTGTATATTGAGCTAGAAGTTGTTAACCTCAATTAGTTTAATCGGCACAAATATTTGTGCTTGAGAACTGACTCTGATGCAGCTGTCTCCATTGCTATTTGATAACTGTGAAATCAGAGCTGTTCCTGGTACCTCAGGGCTCCTAAAAGTGGCAGGCCAGTATACCAAATAAAGCAATCCCTTCCCATGTGCATTTCACCAGTAAATTACATCCATCATTCATCTGGAAAGCAAGGCAAGATTTGAAGCATGTCTTTCATCTCAGTTGCTATGTGGTTTTAAAACCAACCTACCTCGAAAGAATGTTGTTCCACAAGTAGGGGTTTTGGTTTCTAACCTACTCTCTTTAGTGCACTTGTCAGAGATCCAGTAAGGTTTAGTGTATTTTTACTCAGGTTTTTGCCTCAAGTCTTCTGGATAGCCATCAGCAAGTCACTTGCACACTGGCGACTCGGCTTTTCCTTCTGTTAATGAGAGTACCAAAGCTGGTACTGCTATAAGGTTTCCTGGGTAAAACCAAAATTTTATTTAACAACTGAATGTTCCCTACACATCTCCACAAATCCATCTGTATTGTCTTTCCTTGTGCACTCTATTTTTTTTCTTACTGGGTGCATGACACTGAATCTGAGAATATTTCAAGAAGCTCTATGTAGTTCCTAATAGGCAGCTTTCCATGCTGATCTGGAGTTCTGCCATGACATGAAGCTCTGGTTCTTGTATACCCCAGAAATCAATGGGCTTAAGAAGCCCTCTCCAAAAGAGAGGATTTGATACCAAAGGTGCACTGGCAGCATCTTAAATGAATGGTTTGTCAAAGCAACATCTTAATATTGCTAACTGCAAAGGAGAATCTACAGCTTGTATAATGTCTGACTCTACCAAAACTTGTAAGCATGATGACACTGAGACAACTCATAAGATCAGAGGTAAGGATGCACCCAAATGTTATGCTGGCTTACTTCTGAAGTCCTCTTGCTAGTTTTGGACTCAAATAAAAGTCACTACAGAAGGTTAGAATTTGTCCTTCAATCTTTTGTTTATCTGTATGTTCTTGCATTTCATTATAGTATGTATCCCAAGTAACTGCCTTCTGATGAAATAATATTTGCCTTATGATTGTGCGAGAACACATAAATGTGTTATGTATGATCACACTTGGGAGAACATTATTTGAGTTTAGGGGAGTTATTTTTTTTCCCACACCAGATGTATAATTCAGCAAACATTAATGTTAAATGGAGATATCACTTTACCTCTGCTGCACCATGCAGGTAATTACTTTTTGCTTAGCTTAAATTACTTTTGTAATTACAATGATGAAGTTATTCTTCCTGTGTCTAGAGCAGTAAGTCTTCTTTGAAGTAACAGTGAATCTTGTATTTGATTCTGCATGTTCTAGTATTGAAGTACTTAGGAAAATGTGATTATTTTATTTTAAAACTGTGTTACAATGAATGAATTAGAACACACAGAATTAAATAATTCCCCCTCAGGCTTGCAATCTATGAGCGTCTTTGCCTATACTTAACCATAAAGTTTACAATTCTTAACACAAGAAAATTCTGGGGGGCTACTCACACTGGAGCTAATAAGAGACATGTTTCCATAACCAAATTGATGTGCATAGTAGTCCAACGCCATCAGTTAAAATCAAACATTTGATCTTCAAGATATTAGAGACGTTTAACTGGAATATAGCTGTCTATGCTTCTGTGTTATGGTACTATGTGTTGGGGAGGGAAAGAAGAGGTTTTGGTACATCACTAAGCTTGCTAGGACACTGTTAATTGTCTTCCGCTTGCTACAACAGAGCGTTTGTACCTCCATTGTTAAAACCTGGATTTGACACGAGGTGTCATCTCCTTGTGCACTGATTTAAATGACATCTTGTTGAGCCCTTCATTTGCTGAGATAACTTGCTAGCTGTATCTAATTCTGCTCCTTACTTGTACCTAGCTCTTCTCAAAAGTTAATCTTTTAACTGACAGGCTTTGCCAGGGTAGTGTATTGACAAAACCCAGGGAATCTGCCTGAGTTAGTTTGATTATTTTTCTGATAATCTCAGGAGTGCATTTGGAATGGAGAGCATCTTTTAAAACACCAATTGATATGTGAAAGCCACAAAATGTAAACTTTGACGTCCAAACTCAGTTTATTCTCTGATAAACGGTCCTTTGGGGGAAATCAATTACGATGCTAGGACAGAGAGTTTAATCATATCTTTTGAAAGGTCACATGAAAATGAAAGGTCATAGTTAAATTTATCCCTTCTCAGAGAATAGTTTGTGTCTAGAACTGTCTTTGCCCCATTCCTATATATATAAAATATATGGGGGTCTGTGTGTGTGTGTAGATATACAGACACTCCTCCCCAGAACTGCATTTTGTCAGGACAACCTGATTTTTATTTACCCAGACTTAATTAGGGACACATTGAACAATATATTCCTGCAAGGACACGAGAGCATAACATATCTAAAAAGGGCTCCTATTTTTGCCTTTAAAATATCTAAAATTATTTATGAGGAACAGAAAAAAAACAAACAACAAAACCAACCTAAAAACAGAAAGGAAAGGACCCTTTGAGACAGGTTTATTTTTTTTTTCCACAGAACTTACATATAACACAAAATAAGTTCATTAACTAAGCTTAAAAGACCTAGCTTTATCTAAAATTGCTCCTGAGAATCTCTATTTGCTCTAACCGTGCGTTGTATTTTGCTGTGAAATTAAATTCTGATATCTCTGTCCTTTACTGTGGAATAGAACAGAAGGTTGCTCCTAATTGTTGCTGTAGGGGTTGGTTTGCAGATTTTTCCTCCCAAATTTAAAGTTTATCTCTTCCTGCAGGAAAAATGAAACCATGCTGAAAAATATGAAAACTTCACATTTCTTGGTAAAAATACCTCAGTATGAGAGCTTTAGTCTTAGTTTTTAAGATCTCTAGCTTGAATTTTCTGCAGTGCAGGGGTGGCTGCATGAAATTAAATGGTCTGTTAAGTAGGAAGTCAAATACTAACCATTGTAGTCCCCTGTGGGCTTGAATTTATGAGTTCCTTAAAATCCATAGCACTGTGTAGTCTTTGATAAATGTTTACCACGCTCACTGCCCCTGGAAGTTAATCCATTGACAAATTTGTGCAGAATGGAGTGGAAAGTTGTGTAACTGATGATATCCAGACTTTTGTAGATCTTCCATCAAGACACACTTTTTTTTCTCCCCTCCTCTAGGTTTTCAATTTCTTAATTTTGGGTGGCTTCTGAGAGTTTCTAGGTTTCAAAAAGCCAACAGATCCTGGGCTGCATCAAGAGAAGTGTGGGCAGCAGGGCAAGGGAAGTGATCCCTCGTGACTGAGATTCCACCTGGAGTACTGCATCCAGTACTGGAGCCCCTATTAGAAGAAGGATAAGGAGGGGGCCTACAGGAGGGCTGAGGAGGAACTATTCACAAGGTCTTGTTATGACAGGGCAAAGGAGTAATGGGTTTAAACTGGCAGAGAGGAGATATAGACAAGATGTTAGGAGGAAGTTCTTCACAGTGAAGGTGGTGAGACACTGGCACAAGTTGCCCAGGGAGGTTGTGGCTGCTCCCTCCCTAGAGGTGTTCAAGGCCAGGCTGGATGAGGCCTTGAGTGACCTGTTCTAGCGGGAGGTGTCCCTGCCTATGGCAGGGGGTTGGAACTGGATGACGTTTGTTGTCTCTTCCTACCTAAACTATTCTATGATTCTATGTGCTGGAAATTGTCAAGACCAGGGCCATGAGGATGCTCAGAGGGCTGGAACTGCTCTGCTATGAGGAGAGGCTGAGGGAGCTGGGGCTGTTCAGTCTGCAGAGGAGAAAGCTCAAAGGTGACCTTCTTGTGGCCTTTCAGTATCTGAAGGGGGCCTACAGGAAAGCTGGGGAGGGACTTTTTAGAATATCAGGGAGTCATAAGACTAGGGGAGATGAAACACAGCTAGAAATAGATAGATTCGACTGGATGTTAGAAAGAAGTTCTTCATCATGAGGCTGGTGAGACTCTGGAATGGGTTGCCCAGGGAGGTGGTGGGAGCCCCATCCCTGGAGGTGTTTAAGGCCAGGATGGATGAGGCTCTAGACAGTCTACTTTAGTGTGAGGTGTCCCTGCCCATGGCAGGAGGTTGGAACTGGTTGATCCTTGTGGTCCCTTCCAACTCTGACTGATTCTATGAGTCTAAATTTATTAACATGACCTGCTACTTGTTTGCTTGCTTGTTTTCACTAGCGGATATCTCATATATTACACTCAGTGGGCTGACAATAAATTGAAGTCTAAAGTATGTGTATTTCGATGTGTTTTTCTTGACAGAGTTACTGTTTGTGCTTGGCAAGACTGCAGACACTGCTTTGAAGACAGTGTGTGTTCCACAGGTGAGGCATGATGCTTTTGAATGTTCATTTTATAGGCTCATTTCTTATGGTGTGAATCCTTGTAATTACTCATCTATGCTGACTCTCAGACAGCAATGCAGAGTGATTTAGATCCTGTTCTCTGGTGGCTTTCTTCCCCTCATTTGTCATTGTACACCAGGATCGACTGGTCTAGGAAACACCTCGCAGAAGTGCCTGATCCTGAGAAGAGCATAAGATGTTGTAATTCATTTGGGGTGGCGAAAGAGATTCTGACCAGTGAAACCTTTGAGTAGAATGCTAAATTGCAGTTCAAAAGTTTAAAATTTGTTTCACTTTGTAATTGCTTTTGTAATAATTCCATGAGTCCTCTTCTCAAACTTTGGAAGAGAAAAGGCCTTTAGCTTTTAGAAAAATCAGCAGCCGTTTTTTTTCTCTCCTGACTGTGAAAATGGGTAGAGTCTCACAGGAGCAAAGCTGGTATGGTAGGAAATAGAAAGTCTAAGGGGAATGTAAGGCTGATTTCTTTTATTACTAGATGATTTTATTTAACATAAATATTCCCTGACTAATCAGGAGAAGATTAAGTCTTCCTAGATCACTGCAAAGTTTTGCCACCATTATAATTTGTAACATCTAACTGCATATAATTTTGCAAAAGAAATATTTTTTCCTTCTTGTTAAAAAAAAAAAAAAGAAGAAGCAATAAAGAACTCATCAACTAATCCATATAACACTTCATATTTCACTCCTAGACTGCTCTAGTAATCAGTTATCAAGCCATGTTTCATTCTCATGTAGCCTAACCCCTGGGCAAAGAGAAATAATCCATTTCAAATTTAAAATCCTACTGAAAGTAAGTGAACTTGATCCAAAGACTAGCAAAATATGGAATGACTTCCTTTAGCCTTGATGTGGGTTTCAGATTAGACATATTTTTGAGAAATAAGGTATTTAATATAATGAATGACTATTCCCCCCCTCCTTTTTTTT
>VWZI01008852.1:127322-159185 GCA_013396835.1 Psilopogon haemacephalus | reverse complement strand
TTTTTTTTTTTTTAACAGCATGGAACATAAGATAGAACAGAAATTATTTAATAGCAATTCCTAAAGAGTGTCAAAAGGTCAAGGTTTTCAGAGTTTTTGCTGGGGCCAGCTTTTCCCTAGACAAATTTCAAAGCTCTATTATTTTTAATTCCTTTGCAAATATCCACAAGCAGATTTTGCAATGTCACCTCTTGAATTCTCTCCCGCTGAGCTGCTTACTACCTTTGCTCTCTTGTAGTAGCAATCAAAAATGCTAAGTGAAAGGTGAAGGTGGATATTAAAAAGCTGACCTGTGGCCAAGCTGAAGTAGCATAACACTTTGGGGGAATTGTACATGTGGACACTGTCGATGTACATTAACCACACAAAAGGAAACAGCTACAGATGTTAAGAGGTTAATTATGTAAGTGAAACAAAAGAGCAAACATGTTTTAAATTTAACCTACCTGTCTGTGTCTTATGAGCAACTGAAATGCTGATAATGGTTGAGGACAATAATTACTTTACAATCAGTAATGGTAAATAATATGCTAATTATTTTAATGATTACATTTAACTCAACAGCATTAATTAGATACTTTTAAGATGTTGGTTTTATCACTCATCATCACATGGAGAGTCACAGTTTTGTGAATAAAAATGTTAGTCAACTAAAACTGTAAATTCCAACTTCAGTGCTCTGGCCAAGCGAGAAGTATGGCAACAGGTATCCTGTTTATGAAAGAGGAATACAGAAGCTAAGCCAGATCTGCAAAGAGACTCTGGCAGACTCAATGTATTTCACTTCAAAGATGTGATTCTGTGCACTATGGCATAGCTGACGCTGCAGTTGCTAGAATAGAATAGAATAGAATAGAATAGAATAGAATAGAATAGAATAGAATAGAACAGAACAGAACAGAACAGAATAGAATAGAATAGAATAGAATAGAATAGAATAGAATAGAATAGAATAGAATAGAATAGAATAGAATAGAATAGAATAGAATAGAATAGAATAGAATAGAATAGAATAGAGCCAGGTTGGAAGAGACCTCCAAGATCATCCAGTCCAACCTATTATCCAGCCCCATCCAATGACACTAAGGGCTCCATTCAGCCTTTTCTTGAACACCTCCAGGGATGGGGACTCTACCACCTCCCTGGGCAGCCCATTCCAATGCCAATCACACTCTCTGTGAAGAACTTCTTCCTAATATTCAACCTGTACCTCCTCCTCCTTCCCATAAATTCCTAAGGAGTCTGTGGTCATGCTGAGAACTACTTCATGTTTCTTGGTGGCTCTTGGCCAGAAATTCAGCCAGTGCCCAACACAAATCCTCATGGAGGTTTGCTGGTAGAGGTTCTCAGAGTACATCTAGTAAAGAATCATAATAAACTTGATCACCAACTGCTCATTCTTTAATTTTCACCCTAAAGAACTGCCAGCCTCATTCCATATACTGGTGTAGTGGCTAGAGGATTTGTCCGGGAAATGGGAGATTTTAATTTTTTTTTCATTGTCTGCCAGGAGGACTTAAAAGCTTGGCTTCTCAGAATAGAGCTATATTTAGTAAGGATTAAATGATATTTTAAAAGAAAACTGATTCTCTTGCCCATAGGGAAGCATAGTCAGAGCTTCCAAGTATAAAATGGGTTTTCTTGTAGCACTGACTGAAGGCTTTCTTCTCCCACCCCTTACCTTCTGTGGAATTACTTCTGTCAAGAGTCTTTTTATTTTTTTTTCCTAGATTCCAGCAGCTTCCAACTTAGGGATTTTGCATGGTGTTTAAGGAATTTAGTTCTCCACATAAAAGATACCTCAGAACTTATTGCATCTTACTCTAAATACATACAGTAGAAATAAGGCTGCAATTAGCTCAGGTGACTTGAATCCATTATTAGATCTAGTCTAGAGCAAAGGGTAATGTGGGAATTTTCTTATCAAAGATGTCAGATTGCTGCATACACAATACAAATCCTAATGCTTACAAGGAGTTAAAATAGTCCACACATGCTAACACCTTGTCAATTCTAGCCCCAACTCCCTCCAGTTGATTTCACAGTAAATATTTCAGAAATTACAGAGCAAAGCTCTGCTCTAACTCTGCATCTATCCCTTCCATAAGCCATAAGAGTTAGCTGACCTTTTCCTTTCATAGGTGGCAGGCATCCAGCCATCCATCTCAGATGCATAGTTTGTTTTATGTGACACGGGTGAATGCATGCCGTGAGAATTTTAATCTCGGAGGATGGATCTTTACTAACTGTTGTCTCAACAAAAGCTTAGCAAGGAATAGAGATTTATCGCTGGACTGCATTGCTGACTTCACTAGGAAAGATGCATGAACCTCTGAGAAGCTTGTAATCTATGTGCACTAAGACCATGGCATCAGCAATTACTTTGCTATGTGGCAGAACTTCAGAGTATCATGATCATGAACTCTGTTTGACTGAAAGACTCAGGATGCCTTAGGTGCTTCTGAAAAAAAAGAAAGCAGACCAAGAAACTTTTTTAGAAAAGTCAATAATTAAAATGTTTCTTTGCCAAAATCATCATTACCCTAATATATGCTTGGATCTTCACATGCAGGTCTTTAACTTTAGGCCGTTCCATGCCTCTTGGGTTAATGAAACATGGATAGTGTTTGCTGTTATGTGCCTGAAGGCACACTTTCCTTGTGGCTAGATGTCCTCCATTAAATAAAAAGCCTTTTGGCATGTCCATACAGTATTTTACGTTTATAACTACTTCATCACTTTGTTGAAAATACCTCTGGAACACAATTCTCAAAGTTCTGTTCCCTGTCAGTCAGTGAAATCACCTAATTGTCTGATAATTTGAGAGATTTTGCCACATTATATTTCCCCTTCATCAAGTTTTCATTCTGTTAGGCTCTACTTACATATTTCTGACTAATTGAACAGGGTATCCTAATAGTCAAACTTCTGTAAGCTCAAGGTACAATTTATGCTTGGAAAAAGGCTGCTTTATCTCAATTTGTGATTCATTAAAACACAGGAATTTCAAAATCTTGCTTAATATCCCCTTTCAGACTTTGCATCAGATACCACAAAATTAATCAAAGAGGTTGTTTTGTCATATCCTTAATAAGTCTATGTAGAGAGATTCAGAGTGGTGAAACTCTGTGCTAAGTCAGTGTGATCCATTCTAGACTCCTACAACAGAAGAGTTGATGACAGAAAATAATTACACTAATTCATAAAAACCTTTCATTTCTCCAGAGTGAGGCTTTACAGCCACTGGAACTTCAGCAGTAGCTGAGAAAAAGAGCTCCTCTGTATTATTTCTTCTGTGTCTTCAGGTCTTGAATCTTGCACATCTGTTCGCTTTGCCAAGATTCTGACATAGAGGTACCTTGGGGTGTTCATGCTGAGGCTGAAAGCAACGAGGAGCTGCTGGAAATCTACGAATGAAAATGCAAAACTACCGAAAAATGTTGCTATGTCACATTGCAGTAATGTGATTGCACACATGGCGGGGAGGAAAGAGGAAGAAGCAGTTAAACTTACTGTTGTGCTTCTGCCTAAACAAATACAACTGGCCTGTCCACTCAGCAAGGTAGTCAACATCGCAAAACCAATGACACTTTTGCCTCAAGTGAAGAATTCCAGAAAGAGATCACCATTGTTTGTGGAGGAACTTCCAGAAAGGTTGGATGTTATCCACCCCAGACTTTTCAAAGGTAAGAGATTCTTTCTAACTTAAGTGGTAGTTGAGCTGTGTGCCCTTTGTGCTGAAAGGTCAAGTGGGATACCAGGTCCTATGAGCTAGTCTAACAAGTTATCTCACGTGATTGTCAAATTGTGAAAATGGCAGAATGAAAGAACCAAACAGGAAAGGTATTTCATTTGAGGAGCAGATACAGCATTGCTGTGTTTTGCTGCTCAGCATGTAAAACAGCTGTTTAATTCCTTTGTCTTGGGTGTCCTTGTTGCTAAAGATCTGACATTCACCAAATTATATTAGACAAGTCTATGATAGTAAAATATTCCTTTTTAGTACCGTATACTGTAATTCAGTGTTGCCATTTGTTTTAACAGATGGAATAATAGAATAATTCCTACTGTGATGTCCTCTAGTTGTCCTCTACTGAAATCTACAGTGTCATGCTGAGGGACAGAATATGTAAGGTAATATGCTGACAGCTCCATCTCAGGAGACTGTAGACAAAACTGGTTTAGGTGGAGAATACATACTTCCCAGAATTACAATCTCAAAACATAACTATATTTCACAATGAATAATCAAGTTGTTTCTGTTTGTGATCTGTTGCTGTATGAAAATACATGAAAAGTAAGTTTTTAGAATATTGATCTCTTTCAAGTTTGCTGATGACACTAAGCTGGATGGAGTGGCTGACATGCCAGAGAGTTGTGCTGCCATTCAGAGAGACTTAGGCAGGCTGGAGAGTTGGGCAGGGAGAATTTTAATGATGTTCAACAGAGGCAAGTGTAGAGTCGTGTACCTGGGAAAGAACAATCCCATGTATCAAATATAGGTTGGGGACTGACCTGCTGGAGAGCAGTGAAAGGGAGAAGGACTTGAGAGTCCTGGTAGGTGGAAGGATGGTCATGAGCCAGAAGGGTACTCTTGTGGCTAGGAAGGCCAATGCCATTCTGGAGTGTATTAGAAGGGCTGTGGTTAGTAGGTCGAGGAAGGTTCTCTTTCCACCCTAACCTGCCGTGGTGAGGCTTCATCTGGAGTATTGTATCCAGTTCTGGGCCCCCCAGCTCAAGAAGGACAGTGATGCTTGAGAGAGTCCAGCAGAGAGCCACAAAGATGATTCAGGAAAACAAATATCTTTCTTATGAGGAGAGACTGAGGGAGCTGGCGTTCTTTATCTTGGAGAGGAGGACGCTAAAGGGTGGCCTCATACGTGCTCATAAGTATGTAAGGGGTTACATACTTGTACGGAGCCATACTTGTATGTACATACTTGTACATACATGTAAGGAGCCAGCCTCTTCTTGGTGATGCCCAGTGACAGGACAAGGGGCAACGCATAGAAGCTGAGACATAGGAGGCTCCATGTGAACCTGAGAAAGATTTTTTTCCCTGTGAAAGTGACAGAATACTGGACAGAGGCTGCCCGGTGAGGTTGTTGAGCCTCCCTCTCCAGAGATATTAAAGAGCCATCTGGATGTGATCCAGTGTGATCTGCTCTAGGTGATCCTGCTCCTGCAGGAGGGCTGGATCAGATGATCTTTTGAGGTCCCTTCCAGCCCCTGACCTTCTATGATTCTATGTTTCTATGATTCTAGTTAAATGAAGATATCACTTCAACCTTCAGTACGTGTGTGTGTTTACACACATAGGCATTCTCTCTCTCCCCAAAAATACACACACATACAATAAGATTGTTCAGGTCTTGAGGAAAATACAGATCTGCCACTTTGATACATGCTCTGGGGTAATTTTGGAAGCTAAAATGAGAAATTCCTGACACTATATACAAGATAAATGATTCTTTAGTTATTATTTTAGGAACAGGACAACATTGCTGTTGTTATTATTACAGAATGAAGGCCACATGAAAAGGTGTTGGCTATGCAGCTTTGTCGATAAGGAGCCTTTTCTTTTCTAGAGATGAGATTAGATATCCCACGTAACAGCCATTTCACATTGCTGAAATGTGCTTTATCACCACAAATTACATCAATAAAACGAACCTGGTTTGCAGGACTCCTAGAAGCAAGAAAACGTGGGTTATTTGACAAAGCTGAATTTCTCTTTTCTAATTAATTTCACTGAGTGTTTGTGTTTATTCATAATTTTTTAAAACGTTTTTGAAAGGTCTATGTTGAAAGAGCCATTATTTTCTCAATAAGCTGAATCTGAGCAGATATATTCCTGTCTTTTCTTTTAGAAAATTAAATGGCTTTTAAATCTTGTAAGTGGCACTGTAGCTGAGAGATCCCATGCAGCTTCAGAAGGTACCAAAAAAGAACCAGGACACTGCCTATGGTGCAAGAGAGGAGAACTATTCCTCTATCTGATGTGCAGAAGGTACCCCAAGTAACCATCTGCAAAGCCTGGTCTCTGTTTACCAGTATCTCAGGCAAAAGTGCTGCTTGTGCCCTAGTTTGAGTATTCTGAGCTTTCTCAGTTACAGAGTTGGGTGCAAAAATGTGAGGAAAGAGTGTAAAAAACTTTCCTTTATTTGTTCCTGGTGTTGGAGCTATCTGCTATGGTCTTTTACTAGGATTAATGCAGCTAAACAGAATCGTTTTTATCACCATGTTCTTCATTTGATTTTGTGTATGAAGAGTCAAAGCTTTTTTGCCTTATACTCAAAAGCAATGCACAGAACTCTTTTCTTTCTATTTATTCTTTAACTTTGAGCTTTTATGATCAAAAGCAGAAAAGACAGCCAAGTGCACAGAAGATGCATTACACACAGGATCAGAAGGATATAAAATTTGGAATAAATCTTTAGCCAAGAATTATTTCAAACAAATAGTGCATAGCAGGTATGGCTGAGTAAAAAGAGGTTGCTTGTGAAGGGGAATGAATGTGACCCCATTTTGGGTCCAGAGCTTCACAAAAGCATGCTGGAAGAAATGATACCAGCCAGCCAAGGTAATTGATACCCACATGTTGTACAAAAGGACAAATGCCAGGTATTTGGAGGGAAAAATGTTTCCTAGGCACAAATAAAAGCAGAAAACATAAACTGCAAAAGGTGTATTGAATGAAGTATTCACTGTGGAGTAATTGTCCAATGCTATTGTGACTGCTGGTTGTCTTTGTTACTTCAGGCTATTTCTGCTATTCCTGCAGACACATATAGACATTCTCTATAGCACTGGTAAAATTGCTGTCACATGAAGCTCTCACTGACGAAGTCTAAATGTCAACAAGATAAGCACATCGAGTTTATTTTCACTTCTGAAGTTTGATAAAGACAACCAAATCAACAAAGCAACCAAGAGAGATGTAGACGTAGTCAAGAGTTTTTGTCTTGGCAAAAAAACCCAAACAAACAAAAAAACCCCAACCCAAAACAACACAACAAAACAAAACCAGAACAAACAAACAGCCATAAACCTAAGTGCAAAATTTAAAATGGAGAAAGATTTGTGACCACTTATGAAATGATGAGGTCACGCTTATACTTCTTTGTTTTCACAATATACTCCTTGAACATCTCCATAAATTTGAATCTACCCTTACAGAATAGCTAGCTAAAGGAGATTTACACCAAAAGCACTAGATTTATGCTTACCAATTGCTGAACCCAGAAGCACTGGAAGATTTGCTGTTTTAAATTGACTGGAATGTTTATGTTGGTTGCCATCAATACAATTAATGCTTGTGCAGTGCAAGCTTCAGCATGATCAAGAATGAAGAACATTGTTTATTTGGGCTATCTCAAAGCCATTATTGTGGAGCAGGTGGGAAATAACAGCTGTTACCTCTCTCACAGAGCTTCTGTTTGTGTGCATCTATGTACTGGGGCAAGGTATTTCCCTGAATTTGTTTTTTTGAGCATAAGCAGTGGCACAAAGGTACAGGGGAATGGCTGCAAGGACAGGAGAATGAATGGGCTAGGACCTCAGGTCTACCTCTACCAGGCCCTTGACAATCGCAGATGAGTGAAACTACCTCTTTCTTCACTGCTCTTCTCTTTCAATACAAGATGCTTGGGGGGTTTGCTTGAAAATAGGAAAAGGTGCATGTCAGCTCCACGCTATGGAAAGAGACACCCAGAATTAGATGCTCATGGTATGTGCTGTACATCTGGATGTGATTCTTGAGTCTATCCCATTGTAAACAAACCAAATTGAATTTAAACCTAACCGGTATAGAACGAGCATTACTTATCAGAGTTTTTGTTCTGCTAATCTGAGTTTAGTCAGCTGGTGTATTGTGTTCCCTCAGCCTCTGGTACCTAAGGTGGTTTATTTTAGCTCTTAGATATTCAGTATCCTTCAATGCCATGCAGTGATTTTCTCTAGTTATCTGTTATGAACTGTACAACCAGGATGACAACAGTGACTTTAGCAAGCTGCCTTTGGATAGAAACTGAAATGAGGCTGGTCAGATGATCAGAGTCTAGATCCTGAAAAAGGCTCAGCAGTTGCAGCAGGAACTGAAGTATTTCAGAGGATGAAGACCTCTGTGAATACAAATTAAGATAGCATTTATCACCCTGCTATTCACTACCAAGTAAAATTAAATTCTAGCAATACGTTTTAACTGATTTTAAGAAGACACAGATGTATTCCTATATGAATTGCTTTTACTGACTATGCCACAGTAGGCCTATTGATTCTTTACTACCATTCAACCAATTAAGATGCAGGAATTATCACTAATTAGAGAGATACAAGAGGCTGACCTTGCTATTATTCTTAGAGTGATCTCTAAGCAATGTCATAAGTTTCTTGTGGGGTTGAACTACTCTATGCCAGTTGCAGTAATGTGGAAGTAGCTACTCTGAGCTGTGTATAATACCTAGCCTGTGTAAAACATCCTTCTTAGTGGACAGAACAGGAACTGGTGTAATATTTTCTGTTTAAAATGTAATGGACACTAGACAATGTAACTGTGGAAAGAGCACTGGACTGGCTGATGGGATAAACTTGTATTAGTTCAGAGATCTGTGTCAAATATATATGGTGACTTTAGGAAAGAGATCATGTCCTTAGTATGTCTTAGCTTGCACACACCAACCTTAAAGAGCCTAGAAAAGCAGAACTTCCTTAAGAGCTCATGTCCTTGCATGTATGAGAGTTTAAGAAGGAAATGTTATATATGCTTATCCTGTTCTTGTCCTCTTGCCTTGCAATTTCAGTTTGCCAATGTTGGAAGCAAGGACTTGAGCTAAACTAAACTGTTGTGACCCAGTGCTGCTACTCTCCTTTATATTGTTATGTTCCAGGTGTGACTACAAAGACAGCCATGTATTTATGCTGCTTGTTAACATTGATTTGGTAGCCCACCAACACCACAGTACAGTTCTGTATCTGAATTAATGAGCCATGCTAAATTCAGTGGGCAGAGAGCCACACTGATGTGGCTGCAGTTTCCAGACTGAAGCTGGGTCACGATCCACCAGATTGAGCACTGGCAGAGCTGACGTGTGATTGCCTGCATCCATTCATTTGCGTTGTTTGTCTCTTGGCAAACCGCGGAAGGCAGTACTGGATCAGCACTGCTGGGTTTACATTCAGAAGGTTCTTTTTCTAAACATGATACATTGGAAATGCTTTATTTCCTCTGTCTCCCCTCTTCCAAAAGGAAAGATGTACTGTGTAAGTATAGCAAGTAGCCTGCCTTTTGTCCATCAAATGTCTGAGATGCCAGATCTATATAAAGGTGTTAAACCACTACATTACTATAATGAGAGTCTTGTTTATCATGATCTTAGGGTATAAATTGGGTGCAAATAAAGATACAAATTAGCATGTAACATGGTTGAAAAATGGCTGGACATCTTTTGGCACACAAATTGCTCATCAGTTTCATTGGGTTTTGTTTGGTTTTTTTTTTTTTTTTTACTTCTGTTTCAAGCCTCACAATGATTCGTGGACTCAAAAATATGCCTGTGTCTCTGTAAAAATACTAGCTAGTCCAAGATGAAATCCTAACATCTTTTATTATCTTCAGGGTTAGCCAGGGTCTGGAATAGCTTTAAAAATAACCTCTCTTATAGCTTGCTATCCATATGCCAACAGATAGCCCCTATAAGATGTGCTTCTGTCAGTATTTTGTCTTCTACTGAAATAATCCATTATAAAGATGAGAAATTTCAGCCTTTTTTTCTATTTTTGCTGCAATTTGCAAATTATGAAAATTGTGATTATAAATTACAGTAGAAATTAATAGAACTTGCCTGCCTCATAAAACTTCTTAAAGTCATATTTAATTTTTAAGGAGGAAGCAATGCTAATATTTTAAGGGCATTAAAAATATTTGTGTAGTACAAGCTTCTCTTCACAAAACTTCATATCAGCTGTTTTCACCTAAAATAGAGTTCTCTGGGGTACTGGCCTTGCAGAGTACTTTGCATAAGCCACACAAGTATATTTTGCATACTGGGAATGGAATTTGCTGGTATGTGCTGCGGAATGAGCTAAGTATAATCACTTTATGTTCAACAGTCCTGTTCACTGTAATTAGCCATAGAAACATTAGTATTTTATAAGAGTTTTCAAGAAACAAATGAAACACCAATGAACCTGAATTTGCACCCACCTGTGGCAGAGATGTTGTACCTGATCTATGTGAACTGAGTCTGCACACTTTCCCTACTCTGCACCCACTTTTGAGGTAATCTGGCAGCAGGAGCGAGGCCTGCTAATGACAAATGATGATCATACAACACCTCACCATATTACTGCATGTGGGTGAGAAGATAGGTGCAATGAAATAGGACTGATGTTCTTCATATCACTCACACCAAGCAATTGGTGCGAACTAAACCTGCTACCATGAAGCAACACCCTGTAAACCTGGGTGATCTAGGAACCATCACTGGCAAAAGTTCAGCTCTATGTAACTGCACTGATTCCTATGAAATTTTTCAAGAAATACAAATACTGGGAGGTCTGAGCCATGTTTTCTTCTTTCTGATATTTGGATCACTGAATGCTCTAGTCATGATTTTTTTTTCCCTTTTTCTTAATTCATGTTTGTTAGAATAGTTGCATGCTTTTCTTAACTCAGCCTTTCTATACAGAAAATGCAGGCAGGTAAAACAGTTCATAAACACGGATTATGAAAGGCTAGAAGAAGGGACTTCAGCTGTAAGACATTACTGTGGAGATTTTTTTTCTCAAGGAAAAGTCCCCTTTTCACAAGAAGAATTAATTATTGCGATTATACTGCCAGGAATCTGACTGCTACAGGGTTTTCATGTGGAACATGAAATTGTCAAATACAGAAGCAAAATGCCTATAATGTCAGCCTTACATAGAATAACTGATGACTGCTGTAGAATGATTGGCTTCATAGTATGATGCTAGCGTAGAAAGGCCTTTATTCAGTCAAGGGCACAGTGACACTGACAAATCTACCAGTACAGGCTACCGTGTGGCTCATGGAATAGACACATTAAGAAAAAAATTAATAAACTGTCCAAAAGAAAAGACCACGTGGTGGAATTACCCTAAAGGACCTAAATATAGTGTTCTACCAGATGGACTGCAAGAGAAACACCATCTGATTAGAACAATGTGTGCTTTTCTATATGACTCTTGCTGTGCATCAACTTCTCCGTGCTTCAGTGTTTTTATTATATGTCCCACTAGCACAGTTAGGAAAATCCTTCCTTATGCACCCCTGCTTCCCCTCTTTCTTTATTCAAAGCTCATCGTTTTGAAAAGCTTAGGGAGAATTTAATCAAATTTAACAGAACAGTTACAACAGAGGGGAAAAGAAAACATAACCACTGAATTGGTTTGTTTTGTTTTGTTCTTTTTGCTGTGATTAGTGTCACTGTCAAATACAATTGAAATTCTCAGATATAAATATTGGCATCCTTCAGGCTATACTCTGTCTTCCAAAGCCCACTGGACAACCAGTAGAGATTGATCATAGCCTTCTTCAAATCAGTCTGAATGTTTTTGCACCTAGATTGCACTATTGTAACAAGGCTGCTTTTCAGACTACCCTGGAAGCTTCCTTCCTTCCTTCTGAATTAAAAACTTCTTCCTTCTGAATTACAATTTCTTTCTGTATTCCTACAAAATTATTTCTGAACTCCTTCCTTCCTTCTGAACTCATTCCTTTCTTCTTGAATTCATTCCTTCCTACAGAATTTCTTCTTTCCTTCCCCATGTGTTCTGATAAACACTCAGCTCTAGTGCTTAGCTGAAATAATCTGTGATCAATAGTGACCCTGTATCTACCAGCTACCTTCTATTAAGTAAGAATTAATTTCTGGTGTAATTCTGCCTATATTTCCCATTTGTTATGTTGTTTCATTAAAAACTACAAATAATTAAAAGAAAAATCTCTCTGGAAAAATTGTTCCCTAAATTCTGGCCAAAATTTTGCTTACAATTATCTGTATAACTAGAGCTGTGTATATCACATGTGCCTGGAACAAGAGGAGGTCCTGAACTCCATTTAAGTAGGAACTGTTCCACTATTCAACAGTGATTTACTTCTTCCAACTCATGAGATTATTGATCCAAATTAGAGGTGTTCTTGTTGATTTTAATTTCCTCTTGACCTATACAAAACTCCAGTTAGTCAGCTAGAGGTAAAAGTTTTCTTACCTAGTTGTGGCAATTGACATCAATTTATCAGTATGAGGACCTTTAACCAGGTCACTGTAGAGGGTAATGTAATATTTTTTTTGTTAATACCAATTGAAATCTAATCCTGCAAATCATGATGGGGAAAACTCTTAAAGAATTTGCAATCATCAGTATTATCCATAATTTCTTAGATCAACATTAGATGGATCATAATTTAATTCATTGTTATTCTCTGTCTTACCTCTCAAAGTCTCCAGGCACAGATACCTTACAAGTAGGTGGACTCTTCCCAAAATGGTTAGCTTTCTTTTAAGTATCATGTATTACCCTTCATGTTTAAACTGTGTGAGAGTGGTTGCAATCATCTAATGATTGATATCCAGCTCCAAACAGTTGCAGTGGGTTACTAAAGAGAAACAAGAAGAAATATAAACTATGATTATAGCCAGTGATTGTATTACAACTTCACCTTTCAAGCAATGAAAAGGGTGCTAAGGACAAAATATTCACTAGATTGTGCCCTATGTTCATCTAGGTGGCCTTCCCTTACTTTTTTCAGTTATAACTTACTCTACAAATTATGTCCTTTGAATAACAACCCCCCCCCCAAAAAAAAAACAAAACAAAAAACCAACAAGCAAACAAAACACAACAACAAAGAAAAAACAGTATAAGAAAGAAGAGAAGTCTGCCACAATTCCCTTGTGAAGTTGTTCTTGGATCAGGTGGATCAGAGTGACAATATTCAGATGCAGTATAAGCTCTTCTGCAAATGAGAAGATAAATGAAGCACCTGTAGGATTTTTACTGAAACAGATGTCACAATTTGCCTGAATGGAATTTAATCTCCATGATAATTGATAATTGTAACTGTGAGACATTTAATAACATCCTGGCGTTGTAGATTAGAAAGAGTTAATGGAATGGCCACTTTCCCCCTCCTCCTTCATTGCTTGCTTCACTGTGATTACAAAGCTAATTAGTGGCAGCTCTCCTAAGATTCCAGCCCAGTCACAAAAGAACAGCCTGGTAGTTGGATGGAGAAACACCTCAGGCAGGATAAGATCAGAGACACATTGTCATGTTTTTCTATGAGAAATTATGAGAGACAGAGAAATTAAGAGCATAATTTGATTGCCTGTCCCCCCTTAGACTTACCCCTGCAGGAAAGCCCAAGTTTGGATTCTCTCTTTCTCTCCCAGAGGTGGAGGTAACAGTCCCAACATGAACAAAATAAATATCACGTGGGAGGAAAGCTGAAAACTGTGTATGGATTTAGGGGCTTGTGTGATTTTTTCTTTTTTTCCTAATCCAGGAGCAAGGACATCAGAGAAAGCTACAGGGATTTTGTAGGTTTTTAGATGCTGCTATGGGAGATGTGGACGCCAGGGGGTGCAATGACCACTGGTTGAAGCACCGGGAACTCTCAAGTGCTATTACAGCCTCTGCTTATGTAGGTTAAACAGAGGGGAGTTTATTCGTGAGATGTGTTGTAAAGAAACACTCCCTCTGTAATAACCGTGTTGCCAACAAGACACTTAGAAAACTTAATTTTTTATTATGCAGCTTCAAGCATACTCTTCTGAGTGGGACTAAAAAGCCAGGAGAGCTGACAGACATTCTGAAACATCACAGGCAGTGCTTACATGTAAATAGTTTTCAGCATCCCCTCTATAATTCATGGCAGAACTAAGCTATGAAATGGAAATGCTGAAAACGTGCAGGACAATAGAATTAAATGATTTGTAAAATGTCCTTAAATATGTGTTAATATTAAATACTATGGGATTATTTTTCTAATTTTGCTGAAGTGAGAAATCCTTTCCTATTATTTGTAGGATGCAGCTTTCCATGCAAAATCAACTGCGATGCTAACACTAGCACTTACCTGATCTCAGAAGGCAAAGCTTGTAGATAAATAGCTCAGTGTATATCATTGCAACTCTTATTATGGAAATTGCAGCGATCATTTAGATGTAATAGATTTAGGACTTTTTAGTTGGCAACAAGGTTTCTGCAGCATAAATGAAAGAAAAATAATGATAGGTAAAATTGTTGCAAAATGAGGATTGTGTAAGGAGTTTGTAATAAAATGTGAAAGGTAAGAGACATATCTCTGTGTGTGGAAAACCCCAGAAAGCAAACTGAAAAGCATTTCAACAGTAAATACTGGCAGACAAATTAAGTAATAAATGGGTTGAAAAGATTTGTGTTACTTGTCTTGATCTAAGGAAGCAAGTATGTGTGTAACTGTAATTGACCACAGTTTAACCCATTTGCAGTTCACTGTTCAGTGAACATTTTTAAGATACATCATTTCAGTTGCAAAAGCAAAAGGAGATAATCTGATACAGCTTGCCTTAGTGATATTCGAGGCATAAAATGTCTGTCTTCAACCTATAACCTCTTAAAAATAGAGATAATGTTAGTGAACGTGGTGCCATTCATTAGCATGTCAATGGTGATCCTCTAACATGGTACCATTAAATTACTGTGGTGATAATTGAGACATTAAAAAAAGACAGATGCTAGGTCTGTTTCTAGGTTCTTATTACCCTTCAGCAATTAAATTTCAATGAGCTAACATAACACAGCTACGGCAAAAATTAACAATTGGGAATATTTTTTTCTGTGAGATTGCCTTTCTCTAACCAAATTAATATTTTTAAAGAGCTCCATTTTCAACACAGACTCTGCTTGCTTGATGTGATTTCAACGTTGTTAAATGGGCTAAAGGCCAGCCTAAAGGGGCTAATCAGGATTCCCATAAACAGGATGAATAGGACATGGGTGAGGGAGGTTGTTGGATGATGTAGATTCAGTGCATTCGCTCCCTGAAAAGCATGAGAAGAGGGAAATGTGCCAGGGCTAAAGCTTCAGTTAAACAGAAGGTTCAGCTGAAAGCAACAAGGAACAGACTGAGAAGTAAAGATAGAGGTGTGGGGGGAGAACACAGGTTTTCAGTTTGTGTCACCATAGAGTAAAAGTGATGGAAGGGTGATATGGGCCCTGCTCCTGTCAGTCCCACTTTCTGGCAATAACAGCAACTTGAACAGTCAATGGCTGCCAAGTCAGACATGACTGAAGGGGTCCTTGCCTGGGAAAAGCTGCTCCATCATGTTCTGCATATTCTGGAAGCGGGGCAGAACTGATAAACAAATATCCTACAGCAAAAGGAAAACAAGCAGATGTGAATCTCATTCACTCTCTGAAATAAGAATTTTGTCTGAGCAACTTTCATAAAGTTTTATTTTCACCATCTTTTAGAGGATTATTTTCTTTTCCACTTCTGGCCTTCCACAGCGTGACATAGTAGTCAAAATGTTCCCTATTTAGTAACATCAAGGTCAGGGACTGCTAAGTACCCACAGAAATAACTTGTTTTCTCAGCTAAATCAGTGTCTCCCCTTCGCCTAATACTGAAACAGTTTGATGCCTTGACACAGAGCCATTGAATGCTGTAGTGCAAATACAATACAGTTAGAAGCACTGGCTGCTAGCTAAAACCACCTGCTATGGATGCTGCTGGCCCTGGGCATCTCTATTGACTTCCAAATCTTTTCTCAAATAGTGCTAGGAATCTAAATGCCGGGTGTGATGTTCAGGGAACTGAAAAATATGTAATATACAGTGTACAGTGCAACACATCATTGGATTCTGGAAACATCTTCCTTCTCATGTAAGGAAGATGTCAAACTATGTGGCAGATACTTCAGTTTGGATGGCAAACTTGTCTGTCTCTTGAGTGGCAAAGAAAATGATAAATGATCTCCTGTTTTATTCTCAGTCATGTTTGATTGTGGAGTACCACCTGTATTTGCTAAGGTCTCAATCTAACATGAATAAACTGTTTTGGCTCCTTAAGATCTTGCAGAATCTTGGGACTTGTAAATTCCAGGAATTTTCCAGCGTAAAGTACTAGACTATTCATTACTGGAGGAAAAGGCAGCAGAAACTCTTCCCAATCTTCTCTTCTCCCAGATAGACTGCTGAATAGTGCAATTTGTTTATTGAAGGCTACTAAGTACCTTGTATGTTACTATCCGCACATTAGCAAAACCTAGAGCTTTCTCCTCACTGAGAAGAGAAAGCTTTATCATACAAAGCACACTTTAAAAAAGGCTTGCATTTCCTGGGTGGCTCAGAAGAGACAGTGATCTATCAGCTGTCTGCAATGTGCCTTCTAAATTGTCCACTATTTGAAACTGCTTATAGTGGGTTTTATAAAGAGCTGTGTATTAGCTGTGGGCTCCCTCTTCAAGTCAAATGAAACTTCAGGAGATAAGAGCAATCACTTCCACAAGTTAATAATTTTCTGTTCATCAAGAATGAATTGCAGTGTAAAAGATCTCTTTGCAGACTGTAGGTCATACTAATTCAAATGATCTTATTCTATTGATTTCCTTTGGGGTATGCCTTTTTGCACCAATCTAAGTAGCTGGCCTCATCTATGTAACAGTGATAGCATATGGCTTTTAAAAACTTCGTGCTGCTGTACCTTGTATCAGAGTGATTGCTACCATCCTGAAGAGCATCATAGCATAGATTGAATTATCTGTAATAGCTTCAATATGGCAACACCTGGCTCAACAGGTGCCTGAAGTCACAGCAAGCCATCTGTTAGTGGTCCAGTTGGATGCTTTCTAAATGCATTTAGGAAGAAAACAAGGACCCTGGGGAATAAAGTTGGAGAAAGGGAATCTAGAAACCTGCCGTCACAATGCCAGGTACAGAAGCAAAGGAAGAATGCACATTGTAAGTGAGGCTTTTCATTCCGTGTTGCAGTCTGTTAAGAAGATTGGGAGCACTGTAGAATTTTTAAATAAAAGCTAGATATAAACTTGGAGACAATCACCAGCTGTTCATTTCTCTCCTGCAGCATGTGGAGGAACAAAGGCACATTAAAGACCGACAAAAGGACTGAAACATCATAGAGTAGCATCTGTGTGGCATGATTCCCACTACCACAGGGGCCTCTGTCTTTACAGATGAATTTCACGAGAGTGATAAGAGATGACTGTGTAGTGTTGTTGCCCAGATCTCTCTGGTACATAAGTCCTTGTGTACATCTATAGGAAGTCACACACTGCTTTGATCATATGTGACTGTATCCGGTGGGATGGCTCACTCGCTGCTGCAGGAGGACTGCCGCAGGTCTGTGAGAAATGAGCCTTCACTCAGGCAATGCTGGCTGTAAATCATCTCATGCATGAAAGCTGCTGCTTGCAGTGTTAAAACTTAACTCTGTTGTCTTTGCAGCATTCTTGTGGATTAGCAGCATGGCCCCTGGCATGCAGTGGTATGCCAATTAAACTTACTGTGCTGGCAAGAGAAGGGCCCAGGCAGAACACAGACTCCTGAATGGCCATTAGTATTGACATAAGTAGATCTGGCAGACACCATCCATCCTATTTGCTTCTAGTGCTAGAGGTTTTTGTGTCTGTTCCGTTTGTTGGTCAGTTTTTAAGGCAGAGGACAGCAGAAGGAGAATTGTCTGTGTGCCTCACCTGGGCTTATCCAGCACTGCTGTTCAGGTTGTTTTTTCAAGATAATGTCTTCCTCAAACATGCATGCCACATCAGAAATATTGTGGTACATAAGCACAGCTTGTGTGGGGCTGTTTCACTCAGCATGGACTGTGCAGCAGAAGTACAAACTAAGATGCTGTTGAAAAGAGTCAGGAACAGATATGTTGCCAGGCCCCTGAAGGCAGAGTGAAAAGAGACTTTAGAGAGATCCTGTGATATCTCACAAAGCTGTTGTCTCCAGAGGTGGCACTGAAAGCTGCTTGATCTAAGAGCAGGCTTGGAGAAGGTTTGCCCAGGAAGGACATGAGCAGAGGCACTGCTTTTATCTTTTTCTCTCTGAACTGTCAAGTCAGAGCTTTTGCTATATTGGAAGTTTGTTTAGTTTATGTTCTAATGAAATATTAGAGCAGAAATTCAGAGCTTTCTTCAACTGAGCTGCACCACCTGGCGTCAGCAAGCCATTCAGCTCCTATATGTCACTTAGTGAGTTGTCTTCCCTTTTCTAGCAACTTCAGCCATAGAGAGCAGTAATTTGGTTTTGGGGACAGCAGGGAAAAAAAAAAAGTGCTATCTGTCTCCCTGCCTGTAAGAGAGCTAGATTTGAAATGATGAGGCTACTACCCACTTTGTCCTTGTGATGTTCTTGCTGGTTTCTGTTCCTCAAGCAATGTAGAGTGTTGACTGGGAAGTGATTTGATCTCTGTTACTTTTGTCTGTGCAGTGGTTTATGAGAATCAAGTTTTGAGAACTTGTTTCCCTGTCATGTAATGCAATAGGGAGCAGACATTATACATTCAGAAAACAGTTTACTGACTCATGTTCTCAAATTCCCTTAACATCATAGGCACAGGAAAGCCATCTTGAACATGCTGATTTCATATTTCTCTTCATATAAAATAAATGTGGTAATGCCAAATTTATTATCAATAAGAAAGGCTGAATTGTAGGACTCTTCCATTAATGTATGTGATCTGTATGTAAAAAGTCTCCCCTACTAGTGGTTGAAAAGAATTTCAATCCTCTTTATCCGTATGTGAACATGCACACACACATCCAGTTTTTCCATATGTAGCACAATGAAACAAGGATATAAATGTTCACAGTACATGAATCCCAGCTGTAATTTGGATGAAAAACAACAGAAGTATGGCCTAGTGTATTAAATAATGGAAAGTACACTCTTACATATGAATTTTCCAATGCTTTAAGGAGCAGGTAACCTCATCACCATCACTGCATGGTCTGCTCAGGCATTTCTGCCAAATGTGCAGCTAGCCTGAATGGGTGGAACCAACAGCATTTGCACTGACAAATTCTCTCAGTGTGTTTTAAAATGATGGTGGTCAATGGAGACATTAAGAGATAAATGGAATATGAACAAGGTAATGGTTGATAGAGTAATGGCTAATGATTTTTCTTTCATGGTGAACAATTAACAAAAATAATATTCAGTAGGGGGATTTTTAAATGTAAGCAAAACTTCAGGTTTTAGTTCTGATCAAGAATTTGATCAAGAAATATTTTCCTGCAGTCTGGGGTTGATTTGCATACCTCCATAAAGCCATGGAAGCCAGTTTTGTTATGCATGTGCTTAGGACTTCACACTAAGTGTATTTCAGGGCTGAAAGTACTTCTCTTACTCCTTGTGTAACAAAGTGCAGAATTTGATGTTAGGTTAAAGCTCTCCATCTGCAAGAGCTCTAGGTAGTCTACGTTAACCTCTATACTCAAAACAGTCACCTTGTCTTGAAAAACAAAAACAAATGTTTTGTGGACTGTGAGCAAATGGCACAAAACCTCTCAAGTCTGAAAAATGTTAAGGAAAACAGTTTCATGGGGTAGGACTCCTGGGCTGGTACTGCCCAACCATGTCTCTACTCAAATTTCATTTTTAAGGAAAGCCCTCACAGTACCATGATAACCAAGTCATCTTTGTGAAAACTTTAGCTGTTATTTGTCAAAGATCTGGTGCAAGAGAAAATGTAAGATGTGAGGCGTGAGTATGGCCATCCTGCCAGCACCTGTGTGTGTAAAAATCATAACAAGTGGAAGTCTTATGTATGTCTTAATCCGTATGATCTTAAGAAGAAAAGACCCTCTACATTTAATGCTATAGTTTGTTTCATTGAAGAAAATTATAGGATTTTCCTTCTTGGCATTTATATTTTGAAAACAAACATTTCAACTTGTGTTTTGTGTTGTCCTGTACTTCATATTGTCATTTATGCTCCCCTGAACATATGTGAGCTGTTTTCATTCCAGTTTAAGAGCAGTCCCTGTTTCTTAATGAAGTATTAATGTGGGAGGCAGTGAAAGATGCCTCTGATAGTTGCTTAATTAGCTTTTTTTTTTTTTTTAACCGCCACTTCCCTGATACTTAAGGCAGATTCAACTTAGAATATAGTTTTATAGACATTCTCTTATAACATTCTGATAACTTGAGGAGAGCATCCTAATTTACTATGTACTCCAGAGTCTGGGTGACTGTCACTGCACAGTAACTGTGATAACTTAATTTCATTCCCCAGGAGCACCAAGGTTGTTGATTTGGAAGCCAAGTTCATTTGCAATGAATGCCTAACTGGAATGAAGTGGGATATCCAAGCTGGCCCCCTTTGCCTTCTGTAATTCAGGTAAGAATGAACCCGGATCCAAAACACCTTGCTTTCTGGGGGAAGTCAAGGGAAGATCTAGCAGCTGAGTGACATGGCTTGGCAATGACTACAGATTTATTTATTTCATAGTGGAGAAGAGAAGTCAGACGCAGCCAGAGGCAGAAAGGAGCATGAGTAGCAGGTTAATCTGTTGTGCTGAGAAACATGCTGCTGGCTTTACAAGGATCAAGAGAGCAGCATCGAGGATGTTCTGCCCCTTAGATAGCTTGAATGACAAGAGTCGTGAGTTTTAGAGTGCAACTTGCTTGAGTGACAACTGGAGATAGGGGATCTGAACTTTGGCTAAAAGGGAGAATCTGCTTTCCTGGTAAAAAAAAAGAAAACCAAACAACAAAACACTACAACCATAACATGACTTTAGAGGTTTGAAAACAGTGAAATACAAAGAGTTCTGTAGTTTAGAATGGAACTAAACATGCATTCATATAAAAGTGAGAGCAATTTAGAGGAAGAGAATGCTTGACTTTTTGGGGTTCAGTGATGTTTGATGAGTGTTCTGATTAGGGTAGCTTGTGGGTGGTTGCTTGTTCAAAGGAATGGGAAAATGTTAGTGGGAAAAGCTGAACCAAAAAACTCCCGAAACTGTATTCTGTCAGAAAGTCAAGGTATTTGAGTTCCTCCTGGAAAGGTACCATATCATTTTTCCTCATTTTCTGGCTTGAGCTTAAATATACCGTCAGGTCTCAAATGGGAAAGGAGCAGACTTGAAGGAAAACTGAGTGGAATATAAAAAGACATTTCAAAGTCCACAATTTTTGGTAGGGCATTTTACCTCTTTGTACCTCTGAAGGTGTTTATTGTGAACCTGCTGGGATATATGCATTCTACGTTTGCTTTTTTTTTTTTCTCCCAGGGAATGTTTTCTTAAATAAGAAAAGTAGGAAGAGGAGAAGGACAAGTAAATTACATTTTCTTGCTGTATCTTTCCCTCCACTCTGTTAAAACCTGTTGTGTTCTGGGTGGCGAGGTGGGAAAGAGAGGTGTCGAATTGTATTCCAGCTGAAGAAGAACACTGTATAAATATGTGCTATAGTTAACAGCTGTTCATTCAGGTTCTGCTAGGCAGAGCAAACATCAAAGAGTCAAAGCCACCATTTTGGGCTCTTGATGGGCAGCTGGTTACATATAAAATATAAAATATATGTCTGTCTTGGCAAAGATTATATGGAGTTGGTGGATTCTTAACCAGTGTTAGTAGTTTACAATATCCTGAGACAAATGCTATCTGAAGATTGGTAGAATATCATGATGCCTTTCAGTGACAGGCAAGAGATCCCCACATGGGAAGTATGATTTTCTACTTGGAAAGTTACTTGGGTGTTTATTTGTTTCATGGGTTTTTTTGGCTTTTGATCCCTGTAGCATTGATAAGATGTAAGGAAAAGTTCTTCTGTAGGGTGCTCAGTCTAAAATAACAAAGTAAGTGCAGGATTTTAATAACTGGTGGATTTATGTATATCCATGTGTATGAACTCACCTTGAAGGTCTAGTATTGAATATTTTATGTTTTCTATTCTTGTCTCTAGTGTATTCCAGTTTATACTAGAGGCATAATAATTATAGAGAAGAGAACAAAGAACATATGTCAGCAAGGAAGAGAACTTCAGTAGGCCTTTGTAGCTGGTCTGTACCAACATAAAAGATACATCTTATATTACCTACAGAAAAGAAAGCCAAGGCTATTACCAGTATTCACTATATGGGACCCCAATGTTTTACTATATATGATCACTAATATCTAGAGTGATAATTAAAGAATGTACTTTATTACAGAATTTCAGCAAGGCTGTTTATGCACTGGGCACCTTTCAGCTAAAACAACTACCTTTTCAAAGCTTTAAGCTGGTGTTTTTCAACCCAGAATCAACATTTCTAGTGAGGTATTCCATCACAGCAGCACAGTATCAGCCATGTTGAAACGGTGATTTGATACTGTATACTATTTAGGGATATATCCAAATAACTGCAAGTTACTGACTGTAAATTAAACTGTAATTTGCTAAACATATTTTGTGGCTCTCTTTATGCATAATCTAATGTCATGGAAACTGGATTTTTCACTTCTACTAATTAAAAGTAAATGAGGATGCTGGGTCTAAGCATGCTGCAGCTCTATGGTACCATATATATAAAATGCTAACTATAATTTCACTTACAGCTTCAAAGTATGAAATTTGTAGAACATGGGTATTTATTAACCTTGTTGGTGAAAGGAGGTTTTTTTAAAAACTTTCTTAAAATATAAAAAAAATAACAATCCCAACTCTGAGTGAGTGATGGCAGTGTCCTCCTCTGGACATTTTTGTGTTTGTAAATCTATTACTGGAACAAGGTAAAATCGTCAGGAATCCTAAACTACTGGAAAATCCAGCACAGTCTCAACAGGATATCAGGCTAGAGGCAATGCTATCTTTTACCAGACCCTATTGAAGCCAGTGGGAGACTTTATATTTGTTTCCATGGGTTTTGAATTAGACCCAAGTGTCTTTTGAAACCAACACATAGTGTGTTTTGTGGAAAAATCAAGCCAATATCCAGACCAAACCAACATTCTTGTGTTGTTTTACATTCATCAACATGTTAAAAGTCTACTTCTTATTTACAGGGATGTAGTCACAGAATCATAGAACTGTTTGTCTTGGAAGAGGCTTTTAGGATCTTCATGCTCAACTGTTAACCCAACATTGTTAGATCACCACTAAACATGTCCCTAAAGGCCACATCTATATGTCTTTTAAATACCAATAGAGATGATGATTCCACCACTTCCCTAGGCTACTTGTTCCAATGTTTTACAGCCCTTTCTGTGAAGAAATTTTTTCCAACCTAAACTTTCCCTGGCACAACTTAAGGCCATTTCCTCTTGGTCTGGTGCTTGTTAAGTGGGAGAACAGACTTATCCTTGCTTTGTTACAGCGTCCTTTTGGATAGTTGTAGAGAGCAATAAAGTTTCCTTTCAGCTTGCTTTTCTGTAAGCTAAACCTCAGTTCCCTCAGCCACTCTTTATAAGACTTGTGCTCTAGACCTTTCAGCACCTTCATTGCTCTTATTTAGACATACTCCAGGAACTCAATGTCGTATACTGAGGGGCTCAAAACTGAACAAAGAATTTGAGGTGCAGCTTCACCAGTGCCAAGAGGGGAGCAATCTCTTTTTCAGTCTTGCTGGCCCCACTACTTCTCGTGCAAGCTAGAATGCTGTTTGCCTTCCTGGACACCTGGGTACATTGCTGTCTCATGTTCAGCCAGTAGCTCATATTGGCCAGTACCCCACACTGGCCAGTCCCCCCAGGTCTGTTTCCACCAGGTAGCTTTCAGGCACTCCTCCCCAAGCCTGTAGCATTGAATGTGGTTGTTGTGGCCCACATGCAGGACCCCACACTTGGCCTTGTTGAACCTCATACAACTGGCCTTGGCTCACCAATCTGGTCTGTCCAGGTCCCTCTGTAGAACCTCTCTACCTTCAAGCAGATTAGCACACCCATTGAACTAGGTTTCATGTGCAAACCTCTTGAGGATGCTCTTGATCCCCATGTCCATATCATCAACAAAGATAGAGGACAGGCTGCAACTGGATTTAGCTCTGTTCACACACATTTTTGCTGTAATAAAAGAGCACTTGGCTTCAAGGCTTGAATGCTCGCATCACCTAATTTGATGCTATTACAGTCTGACACTAATAGGCTGCTCTTACAAAGAACACGTGAAGCACAACTTTAAAAAAACCAACACCCTCTATTAAGAACTGCAACATATAAATGAGTGAATAGCCTGGGAGAAATTGAGGTTCTTGACTTTAAGAAACCCAGCATTCCACCTGCCTTTTTTTCCTGGTTTGCCATCAACCTTTTAAAAGGTAAGAAATTAGCAAAGTGAATAAAGTACTCTCCTCATTTCCCACATTTTGTAAAAAGGTCTAACATCAAAAAAACTGTAAGAAACTTTAAAGGCAAACCTCATGTTTCTCATTTTACCATACAAGTTTACCAGGCTTTGATGGCAGAGGATCAAGTGTAAGTTCCTGTATTGCAGGCTATTTTATTCTTTTCCCTGAGGGAAAAAAAAAAAAATGAAATAAGGAAAATCTGGAAATCTGGGAAGGTGCTGAGGGAGGAAAAAGGATCTTAAAAAAAACACAAAACCCATACATTGAACAAGTACTGAACGAATCCTCAATCTTGAAAATCATATTACTGCTATACTTCAGTTCTTCCAGATACATTCTAATATTAATCAGAATTTCAAATTATGCGATTTTATTTCAAGTTTATACCAGTGTACAGGTCCAATGCCTCTATTTTATGTATATCTATTTTCCCTGAAGGTACATTTCAATGACTATGTAGGAATGCCACATTCATTTTCAAGTTTTTACCTCTATGAAACATACTTTTCTTCTCTATTTGCCTTAAAGCACGATGTTTTTAATATGGGGTAGGACTTATAAGCAGTCTGTAAATGCCTTTCTGCCAGGAAGTCAATAATATTGATGTTTTCTATTTCCACTTTTATTTTCTGTTGCTTTGCAAATGTCTACAGGCAATCAGTAAATGTAAATACCTTAATATGCAGAACAGCTTCATCTTAAATATTGCACATATTTGTCATTATTCAAAAATAAAGAGCATATAGGTATTTATTACATAAACCTGCCAAGCAGTATTCTTAAATATATTATGCATAATAATTTTTTCCCCCTCAGAAAACAATAATTAAATCTTACTCTCAAAGAGAAAAATAACAAAAAGTAGATATATACATAGTTCAGTTTTCTTTGTCTTTCTCTTAATCAGACAGAAAGGGAACCGCTGCATTTTTCTTCCTGGTTTTGTTTGGTTTTGATGTGTTGTTGGGTTTTTTTAATTTGGTTGTTTTTTTCCTCCAGATTTTCAAACTCTCCATAAGTTTTGTGTCTCTCTAGATAAATACCTTACTACATCCATGCAAGGGATACCACTTCTGCTTGTAATGAGCAGTGGTACTACAAATTCTTAAATCTAGTCCCTCCTCTCTTTTAACCTGCTTTTGGTTTGTGGTAATACCTTTCCGTGATGCTGAGAACTGCACTGCACATTTCAGTACCAACTTTTCCATTTCACCCTTACTTTTCTCAGCTATCACAGAACATATTTCTCACAGCTCCAAATTCTTTCTTTCCTTCTCCACCTTAAATTGACTAGTAAGAAATATCTGTTCACTTAATTCCCTCCCTCTCCCATCTTGGTTACCTTATTTTGTCTCTCTTATAAATGTCTTTTATTTTACCATCAGATTATTGAGTCTCCAAACTTATGAACAAGCCTTCAGAATGTGACCTTTTTGGCCTTCTTCAATCAGGAGTAACTTAAACAGGAAGAGTCCAAATTTTAAGAGCAGTCTTACCCAACGCTTTTACTTCCCAGGAGACTTGAATTTGTGACAAAATTGGTAGCTCCCCCAGTCCCCATCTCAAAACTTCAGGCTGCAAATTAGCATTTCTTTTCTTGCTTTTTAATAACCCCACTTGTCTGAATGCAAATCTTCTGTGTTTGTACGTGTCCCCATATCTTTGTGTCAAATAACTTATTGCCACTAGAATAAATTATTGTCTGAGTTAGACATCAGCAAAGAATGCCCTTTTGTGACAGCATTTTACTGCAAGAGATTTCTGGACCTGAATGTGTGTCTGTCTTGTACAATGGTGAGTTAAAGCTGACACAGTTAATTTGTGTTGAAGCTAACCTAATCTACACTGAAGTTAGTGAAAGGAAAAGTGATTAAAAGGCAGGCAGTGAAAATAATGGTTCTGAACCAAGAGAGAAGACCTGAGGTTTTATGGTTTTCATACCTTCTCTGCTAAAACCAGCTAGATTCTGGCACACCAAGGATGGTACCTTGCTTAGCATTAGCCTCCTTAATGTCATCTGTTTAGTCAAAGCCAGCCATCCAAGATGCCTTTTGTGGATGGGGATGGACAGAAGGGCCACTGGTTTGCAAGAACTGTCAGTATTCCACGTGGTTTATGATCAGTTAATCTCTGTTCATGAAGTGGTGGTGAGCAATGTCCTGTAGAGCTGGTGACTAAACTCAGATGTGGCAATATCCTCAGAGCAGAAATGCCTGTTTCTCTTCACAGCTGCCACAGTTTGAAGTCCGCCATGTAGACTTTCAGCATACAATTTTCAGTCCTAATTTAATGAAATATTTTAGTGATACACCATAGAGAAGCATTGTACTGTTTCCAGGGTAAAAACCTTCTGCCATGGATTGGGGCAGACACCTGGGATAGCATACCTCAGACTTTGCCTGGTCTTAGTGCATGGGTATTTGTAAAAGTCCACGTACTTTGTGTAACTCCATTGAAAATAATGAGGCTAATAACAGATTAAAACTCTGCTCTGTGGGAGATTATGTGAGAGAACTGAGACACTTTGAGAATTCATCTGTATTAAAAGGTGTTATTGAAAAGAAAGGTAAGTCAGCTGAGACCAATGATGGGCATTTTCTGTTCTTCACTAACCCATGAACAACAACAACAAAAAAGCATTCTTCACTCAGATGGAGATTAGTTCTTATTACCACTGTGTCTTGTCTCTGTTGATTGCATAGTGGACGTGTTCTGAATGAACCTTAGCTCCACCACAGCAACGTGAGAAATAGCAAAGGTTTTTTTCTTTAAATGATGAACAAACAGTACTTAAACCAGGAGGGGAAAGGAATATTTGTGCCTGAGAGGCCATATCTGATCACCTTGCTCATTTAAACCAGTGTTGGGAGGTCAGTGCTTTCAACTGATTTGTTCCTGATATCTTTTGCTGTCAAGTATGTCACTAGTGTGGTACAATGGCATATGTGGAGTTGCATGCAGGAAGGATATTGTCTGATACAGCAGACAAACAGGCTCTGCTTTGTAATATGACCTGTTGGATGTTACTCAAAGCCTGCAAGGGTCATTGGAAATAGAATAATAGAGTCAGCCAGGTTGGAATACACCTCCAAGCTCATCCAGTCCAACCTATCACCCAGCCCTAGTCAATCAACTAGGCCGTGGCACTAAGTGCCTCATGCAGGCTTTTCTTAAACATCTCCAGGGACGGCGACTCCACCACCTCCCTGGGCAGCCCATTCCAATGCCAATCTCTCTGGGAAGAGCTTCCTCCTAACATCCAGCCTATACCTTCCCTGGAACAACTTGAGACTGTGTCTCCTCATTCTGGTTGCCTGGGAGAAGAGACCAACCCAACCCAGCTATAATCTCCCTTCAGGTAGTTGTAGACAGCAACAAGGTTACCCTGAGCCTCTTCTTCTCCAGGCTGCACACCCCCAGCTCCCCCAGTCTCCACTCTCAGGGCTGTGCTCCAGGCCCCTTCATTGCCCTTCTCTGTACACATTCCAGTACCTCAACATCTCTTTTGAATTGAGAGGCCCAGAACTGGGCACAGTATTCAAGGTGTGGCCTAGCCAGTGGTGAATACAGGAGAATAACCACATCCCTGGTCCTGTTGGTCACACTGTTCCTGATACAGGCCAGGATGCCATTGGCTCTCCCATATCCTTCTGAGTTGCAGGGTAGATTAGGTAGGTCTCAGATAGCAAGGACCAGTCTTGCCATGGACTAGTCTTGCTCTCAGTCCCATATCCATGTTTGTATGTACAATTATAAAAAGGAAGAGAAAGACAATCAGAGTCACAGAAAGGCTGTGCCTGTCTTCTTTCGTGAAGAAATTTGCTTTTTAAGGACTTGCACTACAGAAGCTGGGGAAAGGGTCTGGGAATAGAGAGAAGGGATTGATTTGTTTGACAAGCGTTTCCAGTGTGTCCATCTTTGTAATTCAGCCTGATGTCTCAATCTGAACACGTTTTATTGTTGGTGTTTGGGAGTATGCTGTCACCCAAAGGGTCTGCTAGGAATTTCCTAATTAACATGCTAATCAAGATTCTCCTCAAGGTGTTGTTTAGACTCATTAGTAATACAAAGAAGTAGCTAGCAAACTAATGTATCCAGAGATCTGCTTGTACCAAAACCATCAAGGACAAGAAAATAACTAATTAAATTGGGCTGTGGTGAGACAGAAGGCCACATTAGGTGTCCAGTCTTAATGAGTTAGTATTGGATTGTGCTCTGAGGAGAGAGAGAGAGGTGAGACACTACCCCGGGAGAGTGCCCTAGATGGGGGAGGCGTCTTGGAAAGAATCTTGTAAGAAAGGAAAGCAGCCCTGAATAGTGAGGTTCTGCAAGATGATGTTTTGACTGCCTTTAGAGAGAGCAGGCTCCTCCACTGTTCTGGTTCTGCAACTCTCTGCTAGCTCTCAAACCTAAGGGGAGACGTCATTGTTACAACTACCTGAAGGGAGGTTGGAGCAAGAAGAAGATCTCTCTTAAAACCAGGAAATTGTTTCAGTCTGAGCCAGGGTAGGTTCAGGATGGATCCTAGGAAATATTTCTTCACAGAGAGGGTTATCAAAGAGTGGAATGATCTGCCCAGGGCAGCGGTGGAGTCACCGTACTTGGTGCTTGGGGACATGGTTTAGGATTAACCCTAAACTGTGTGGAAGGTTGGACTGGATCATCTTTGAGGTCTCTTCCAACTAGATGTTTTCTGTGATTCTGTGAATTTATGTTGTTAATAGTCTTGACAAGAAATCCTTCAGTTGGCCACTGTGGACTCAAGGGGTATAGTTTTCTGGTTCACTACCTGGAAAAGAATCAAGGATTAATCCTGAATTTAGTCTATATTTGAACTTAGAAAACACTCTGGAGGCCATAGAGAGTCTTTTAAGGGAGCCAGGCATCTGCCACTTAAAATTTAAAATAAAATTTGTTGTCTAAAATGCTTATTGCAATTAAGTAATCTGACAACATCGTGAAATATTGAAGTCTTCCTTGTAGTAATAGTTGAAATTGCAATGGATTCTTACAATTGTGGTTCTGCGATTCAAAAAATATTTGGGTTCAAAACTTTAAAAAAAAAAAAAAATTGAAAATTGAAAAAGTCTTTTAAAATCAAGCTGTTTGACCTGAACTACTTAAGTCAGAAAATCTAACTTGACAGTCAGACATCATGAACACACAACTTCTTGAGATTTTGAAGCAGATTAAAAGCACAGAAAGATGTGTGGACATTAACAGAAGTCTGTATCTTTTCATTGCCATGGGTCATTTCAGTTTTAATCAAGTATCATAAGCTCTTAGATAAAAATACTTGTATTATAGCTGGTTTGCCTGATTTTCTTTGCTGTGCAGAGTCTCTTTCTTCTATCAGTACAGAGGCTGCAGCAATCAGTGTGCATGAGGAGACTGTGCACAGCCTGGCAAGCAAAATTGCTTTGTTCTTGGCCTATACTTGACTGTTCTTTAGTGTAGCAGTTGGGGGTTATATTTTGCTGGTTTGCCTAAGAAATGTTAAGAGGATGTTACAGACTCAATGCCTGTGTAACTCTGTGGCTGTTGAAGGTTCTTGGCAAATTATAACTATTTGTTTGGAAAGAAATAATACTGGTGTGAACTCCTTACTACCTTGGATTTGAATAGCACTGAAGCACCAAGGTCATGGACATTTTGCCTCATGAAATCATTTTTACGGGAAATAAACAATAATGGCTATAAATGGCATGCATATAGATGGAGGGAGGAGGAAGTAGCCAGCTAGAGGAGAAATTATATTTGTATCCTGTATCCTGTCTTTGCTTCTTTAAATAGACAGATGATGTTAGATAATCAGCATTCGTTTACCTTCCTATGTGAAATTATATAAATAGAATTGAGATTACACTTAAAACTAAAAGGTGCCAGAGTGAGGCCATACCTTTCATAAAATCCATATCCATAATCTAAACTGAGAACTAGACTATGGATGGATTTATAATTCCTTTTGCTTGCGTGGCTGCGTGGAAATTGTTAATTGGTTACTGTTAGCAAGGCTGCAGTGACAGGACATCATACACTAAGACAGAAACATACCTGGTGGGCTCAAACTTAACAGGATTCAGTCTGCCTTATTTTTAAGCAACTGTGCAGGACTGGATATTGCCAGAATTCTTTCAAAGGTAAGAGATCTGGAGTGCTTTTCCTGTGGAGACAGGATGAGACAGTGGGGGCAGCCTGGAGAAGAGAAGGCTACAGAGAGACCTTGATACAGCCTTCCAGTATTTGAAGAGGGCTAGAGGAGAACTAGGGAAAGACTGTTTATTACAAAGCCATGTAGTGATGGTACAAGGGGAAATAGCTTCAAATTGGAAGAAGCTTGATTTAGATTAGATGTTAGGAAGAAATTCTTCCCCATGAGAAATGGTGAGGGACTAGAACAGGTGGGCCAGAGGTATTGTGGGGGCTCCAACCCTGGCAGTGTTCAAGGACAGGTGGGATTAGGTCTTGGGTAAGTTAGTCTAGTAGGAGGTGTCCCTGTCTATGGCAGGGAGGTTGGAACTAGACAATGTTTAAGGCCCCTTCCAACCCAAACCATTCTATGATTTTATGTAAGCTTACAGCCTATATGACACCAGACTGGGCCACACAACCCATGAGAGTGTTATGCTAAAAAGCAAAAACTGAAACTGCATGTTAGAACTGCTAAGGAAGCAGCAGACTTCACTGAAGATGTTAGATATGCCAACCATGTGCCTTGTATATCTCTTCCCAAGAAAGCTCAAGCTGTGCCCATCTTTCCTCAGTATTCTGGAATCCTATGGTATAGCAAGTAAGGTTTTGCCGTATGGCCAGCAGGGCAAGTTACTTCCAGATCACTGAGCCTCTGAATTAGTTCTTACAGATTGTAGTTTCCTTCTTCAACCAGGAGCTGTCATGACACCAGAGAAAATTCTGTCATTTGCTTAAAGTAGAACCAAAAGCACCAGTAGTGACACTGCTCATAAAATCTGGCTAAGCTTTAGATGCATGATGATGTCATCTTCTGCAACAGAACACTTCTGCTTCTAGATTTCTTATTCTAATTAAATGTAAAAATAAGTCTTAACAATTTGTTTCTTGACTCAATCACAGAAATTATTCCTTTCTTGGCTTTTTCTACTGTAGGAAAAAAACCCACAAACAACAAAACAATCAAACAAACAAAAGCAAACAAATAAAAAAGCTGAAGCAGAATGTGATTTAATATTGAACCTGCAGCAAATGAAGAGGCCTCTAGAATCAGGTGGGAAAGCTTTCTTCCACAACATTGTTTTTTTCTAATAGCATGTTGAAGGATTTCTTCCTAGTTCCTCTTAATTGCCAGGCAGCTTTAAAATATATATATCTTGAATTTATAGAATCTCTGTTACAGGATAACTTCACTACAGACTGTAGCTGAAAAGTTTTGGCTTTGAAGGAGAGGAAGAGATTTATGCTAAAACCTTCTGAACTGATTGCATCTTGGCCTTGCTTTCTGGTGTCGCTTTTTTTGATATTCCATTTATACTCGCTCATGCTTTTTTTTCTGCAGCAGCATTTTTTTTTTTTTTTTTTCATTCAAC
>VWZI01008852.1:87979-127309 GCA_013396835.1 Psilopogon haemacephalus | reverse complement strand
TTCATCAAGCACTTTTCCTCCAACTTTGTCTTCAGAATAAAATGAACTAGTGATGGCTACCCTTGACATCCCCTACTCAAGGCACTCATTCCATTATGTGACAAAGAGTACTTCTGAAAAAGTATTTTCAGGTTCATTTTAAAGCCGTTTTATTTTTTTCCGTTCCCCCATCTCGTCCTGCTCTTTATTTCAAGTGCTGCTTGGGTTGTTAAGCTACTTCTTAAATGGCTGGGTTAGTCATCTCCCCAGTCAGATGTTGCAGAGAGTACAATGCAGTCTGTGAAGGCCATTTTCTACAAGATATTGAAAAACATATATTTTATTCAATTATTATAACAATCAGCTGTCAGCATTGGCAAGTCTCTAATCAAAATTTCATAGAAGACCAACAGCTTTAGTACTTCTTATTCAGCTGCCCATATCACATCCAGGAATATGTCTGAAAACAAATCAGCTGCAGTTCTGTAGTTGCAACAGGGAAAGGAGTTTGACGTGGTTGAAATGGGTTAAAGAATACAGAAATCTCTTTTGTTTAAGGGCATGAATAAATAGTTTGGAATTGTTTTCACCTTTAGTAAATACAAACCTAGGAAAAATTACTTGCATCAAGCTATGTTGTGATTTAACCTATCGATTGGCATCTTCTGTGTTCATTATTGAATCATAGAATCAGTCAGGGCTGGAAGAAACCACAAGGATCACCTAGTTCCAACCCCCCTGCCATGAGCAGGGACACCCTATTGGGTGTTTTCCTCTGTGTTATACTGTAAATGTCACTGCATAGGCCCAAAGGTGCCTACTACTTGTTACTGAAATTAAAATGACTTTCAGAATTATCTGGATATTTTCAACTACTTTTATGTCTGCAGGTGATATTGGGGATACTTTGCAAGTCTCAAATCCAACTCCTTTTCTGTCTTGTTTTCTATGTATGATGTTCATAAATATTTAGATAACATTACTAGAGAATGCACTATTTATTTCATCCCACGCCTGATTGAAACTGCTCAGATCTGTGCTTTTTGGTTTTGTTTTTTTTTCCATATCTCTGTTATACCACTACTTGGCTGAGGATTGGCTGATCAACAGGGGTNGGGTTGCTGCTCTAGCTATTTTGTGCTTGCGTACTTGATTAAAGTTGGATGTTAACTGTAAAGGACTGCATAATATGTTAAGTGCATAAAGTAAAACACCAGCACATGACAGACACAAACTTTACTGCAATCGTTCAAAGCACATCAGTGTCATATTGTGTGAGCTGTGAAATGTTAATCTCATTGGCTGCTGTTCCATCTTTATCTACCAGGGACGAATCGTGGGAGATTATACCTTCTGCATTTAAGTGGAGGGTCCAAAATCACATGGGTGAAAAAACAAGAAAACCCAACAAAGAAACAAATAAACTCCAGCCCCCCAAAAAAAAAACCAACCCCAAAACCACAACAAACAAATAAAAATCCAAAACAAAAAAATTACTAATATTTTTGCATTTTACAATTATGGTTGACATCAAAGATTCTTTGCACTTTGTAGAAGTTTGTAAATAATTCATCATACTTTAACTGTCTGGATCACTCATTGTCTCAGATCTTTTTGAATGAGCAATGCTAGCAAGTGCTAAGTTAAGAGTATTACATCTACAGTTAGGATGATTAATTACTGAATTGCCAAGAGTGGTCTTGATATCTCATTGGATAACTTACAAGAGCTGATAAGCATGTTCTAACTAATTCCATGAAAATAATCTGCTAGTCTCTTCATTTTCTACTAAAAGTCAAAAAGCAACAGGGACTAATGTCAGTTAAATCTTAAAATGTTACAAAATCAACAGCCTTGAAACAAGTATTTGTGGTCTTTTAACATTTGCCCAAAAACTCAAAGTTGAACTTAAATAAAATATGTCACCTATGCAGCTTAATCTCTCAGTAACTGACTTCTTTTGAGAAATCTATTGTATTTTAGGATGAGTGCTGAGAGATTTGCCTTGCACTGTGCCTTCCCCCCCCACAGGGCCATCAAGTGATAGAGCTCTTTTTGTTGTTGTTTTCCGTTCATCTTGAAAGTACTCTGATGAAGCTGCTGCATTGTTAATGAAAACATTCTGTGTAGTACCCAAGATGCTCTCCTCTGAAAAAGGAAATTAATTTTTAAAAGCTTAATTAAGATAATGCTGAAGATCCAGTTTACCTACAAACAAGTGGTGCCAGAGTTAAGGGAGGGAAGGCTGTTGTGCCAGAGATTCCAAGACAGGCATCTTTAAGCTGATCTTGTGCTCTTTTATTTGTAAGCAGTTGTGTAGCTTTCTTACTTACTGCTTCTCACTAGTGAGGTAGCAGATAATTTAATTTGTGATATCACTGACAGAGAGGCTTCCTCATTATCTTCAAGTTAATTTGTGCTATTAACTGCATCTGTTAACTTCCCACTTGTATTATGAGCCATTGTAGGATGTATCCTATCACAGAGCAGCACATTCCATGAAGGCTGGCTAATTAGAGCGCTGCAGTGCAGCCTGTGATTAATGTATTTCACATTCAGAGCGTTCTGAAGACCTGGTATGAACTCAGAAAATGCTGAGTGGGCTTCATTTGTGGGAATCTTGATTGGTATCCACGATTCCACAGAAGACTTCTGTTGGGATTTGATCTGGTATCTACATATTTTTATGATATTAGTGGTTTGGTTTTGAAGTGAATGATGCCTAGGTCATATCAGTAGACAATTTTAGACTCATAAAAAGAAATTCAGGCCTTGCTCCAGGCTTCATCTTTAGCTTCCCTACAGAAGAGTGTCTTAATCCAAGGAACCAGTTAGGTTTTATGACAGTTCCTCTGTTCTCTTGTTGATTACAAAACTAGCGTTCTCTGACAGCTGCCCAATAAATCTTCTGTATTCCAAAGGACATAAGAACCCAAACTTCTGTTACTCATTAAAACAACACTGGAAGTTATATAACTATTTCTTTTTGAGATCATGTTAAAAGTCAAACAATCTTTGAAGCATTTTGGCATACTCTGTTCTCACAGGGCATCTGAGTGTCTGTAAGTAATGTTAAAAGGTTGGACAGGAGAAATTTTAGCTTTTCAATGCCACTTACCCAAACCCAAAAATAAAAGTGGAGCACACAACATCAAAGTGGTTAGAGTTTTGTGTGAATGGATATTCAGGATATGTAAACTTCCAAGCTGTAACAGGATTATGAATTATCACCTCTTTTTCTATCCAGACTGAAAACTTCACTGAGAGGGAAGATTGTTAAGTGTGATACATACAACATGAAACAAATGTGACATACAACAGAAACAAATGCAAGTGGATTGAGGAAGAAGGAGGACAGAAGGGGAAGAAGGCATGATTGTCACCTTCTGCCTTTCATCTCTGCACTCTATGCTGAATTTAAGCATAGAAATGTTTAGGGCTCCATTCCCTGCTTGCCAAGTCTTGTGATCCTTGTGTCTAAGTCTCTTACCATGTGATCTGCATTACAACACACTCTTTAAGAGGAGTTAGTCATAAAACAGCTCCCTGAAATAGAAATAGTAGTGGGTGGGGATAGTTGAGCCTGCCATAACAGGCAAGAAAGAACTTAGGTTAAAAATGTGAAAGATGTAAGCCATTTTATATGACACTTTTGAGGTCTATCAAAAGACTCTTCTCTGTGGAAGCAGATGCAGAACTGGGAAGCTGAGTGGAAAAGCCTTCTTAAGCCTTCTGAGCACATTATTATGAATCTTACCTATGCTTGTGTCAGATAGTGAGACTTCTTCAGGGAATATGTCAGAGTGACATTCAGTGACAACACCTGGAAATATACATTATTAATGGGAGGCAATTCTCACAGGATGCCTTCCTTCCTTGCCTGCTCTCAGCCTAACGAAACAGGAATCCTCTCTGACAGTGGTCACAAATAGGAGTCTAAATCTTCTTATACTGAAAAATGTTCCATGTCAATGTGTCTTAGCCAGATAAACAGTATCAAACAGAATTCACTTCAACATGAGGGAATACTGCAGTCTCTTGTTATAGGAAATAAATGCAGGCTCTTATGTTTCTACTCAGAGAGGCCCCATGTTCACTAAGCACAACTCTGCCCCATTGGACATATTCCCTTCTGTGGGGCAAGCCAAGGTTCCAGATCCTATTAAGCTTTAAGTCACTAGTGAAATAAGATTTCTCCCAAAAGAAAACATTCTCCTTTTCTTAGTCTTTTAAATTCAGGCTACATTTAAAGCTGCAATTCATTTTTCTCTCTCAATCACTCTTCTGGGGTCAAAACAGTCTCTTAGTTGTAAATGGTGGGCTCTAACCAATTACAGCAGATGAGTTCCCTGATTAAAATATTTCAAAATTTGGCCCTTTAGGAGTACACAGGGTAACATGAAAAATCCAATACTAGTGATCAGGGGTAAAAAAATAATAGATATGAGTCACAGCTGTTGACTGTCTGAGACCACATACTGATAGGAAGGGAAAGCAATTTGCATATACTAGCAATGAATCAAGCAGGAAGCTTTATTTACTTGTGCACATGCATGTATACACACACACACACACAATTTTCTGCAGGTTCACTATAGCTACTTGGCTTTCAGATGCAGTTAATAGCCAATTTAGCATATAATTCAAGAATGCCTTATATTTCTTTTTTGGGCCCTCTTAGCCCTCTCCTTCTACTTTTCCTTCCCCTGGACTCCTACTAGGTGCTCTACACGCATGCATCCTGTTTCCAGGGAAATGTACAAGAGCATGGTGGGTCCTTTCTGAAAGACTGGACACTTTCAGAAACCCTTCTTGCTTTTTCTTTGCTGTAGCTTTGTCCTGGAGATAATTTTAACGACAGTCACCTTCCTTCTTGTATTTGAGCACAGGATTTAAGGATAATAAAGTCAGATTTTTGCTTACCAAAGCTTTGTGGGTGATGGTTCCTGATGGCTCGCTGCATACCCTCTATAGGGAATTATCTTATGGTAAACAGTAATCATTTCTTTTATAGTCATGAAACAGTTTTACTTTCTTGAACTCATGCTAATGAAATGATATTGGTATTTTGCTTTGTTTGCAAGTTTTGGAGGCTCTGAAAGAATTTCTCATGCAATTTAGACTGACAAAAGGCTCTGTGGACTCTTTCACTTCAGGTTAATTAATTGGGGATTATGTGCAGACTTCTAACACAGTATGCCTAGCTGTGATTTATTTCTAGCTTTTGGCAAGGAGCAATCAAGCTGATGGTCAGAAAATGACCGCTGCCCACAAGTACAAGCCCTTTGTCGAATTTAGTATCCCAGTGGAGAAGGAAAGCTGAGGGTCTTATATGCATGGCCTTCAGGACACACATATACCCCTTTGTAATCATTGAATCATATAATCAGTCAGGGTTGGAAGGGACCACAGGGATCATCAAGTTCCAACTTCCCTGCCATAGGCAGGGACAGCCTACCCTAGATTAGGTTGGACAGAGCCTCATCCAGCCTTGCCTTAAACACCTCCAGGGAAGTGGCCCCAACCACCTGCCCCGGGCAACCCATTCCAGGGCCTCACCACTCTCATGGTGAAGAACTTCCTCCTCACATCCAATCTGAATCTCCCCACCTCAAGCTTTGCTCCATTCTCCCTAGTCCTGTCACTACCTTATAGCCAAAAACATCCCTCCCCAGCTTTGCTGTAGGCCCCCTTCAGACACTGGAAGGTCAAAGGGTAGTATAGGGCCAAGGGTGGCCAGCCTAGGAAGTTTGTCTATTGGTAACTGTTAAGTATCAAGGAAAATTAAGGAAGCAGGACTTTAGCTGTCTCACTCAAAAATATAGTTGTGTTTTCATTTTTAACTGTGTCCATTTCTGTATTTCTCCTCAATCCACTGTTCTCTGGTTTATACACAGTTATTGTAGACGTTCCGATTTGTCTTTCAAAGTCAGTAATCCTTAGTCATTAACAAATGCTCACTTAAGGATATCCATCCAAAGAAGGCATGTAGCAACTTTCCTGTCCTCTCTTCAAATGACTTATATCTAAAAGCAACGCGAACCACATATTTGAGTGTATCATTCCTCATTTACATTTTGAGCATGCCCCATTAAATCTTTGCAAGGGCTTGTGATAGGAAAGCTTTTCACTGGGGTATTTGGGAGAGGCAAACAAAAAGAAATATGAACAAAGCAAATGGATATTCACATAACGTATTTAATGTGTTCTACAGGCTGTCTGCAGAGATTATTTTTTCTTTCTGTTTCATCAATCTTATGTATACAATAAGCAACTGAAGTAATGCCTGACATCAGATCAGAATTTTTCCTGCCTAGCCACTCTTGCAGGTCTTGTGGGTGGGTTTTTCAACTAAGGATTCTTTTAAAGTGCAGAAATCCCAGGTCGTTGTGAAAGGACAAGGTTGCTCTTCATATCTTTTCTTCTGGTGCTCCTGATACAAGTAGTGCCAAAGGAGAATTTAGAATACGCTAATGCAATCCCAGCTTGGCCTGAAAGACAGGGATGCAGAGACTTTACACCAGACTTTCTGGCAGGCTGGTTCAGGCACATGCTTTGCAATAGTGTGGAAAGAATTTGGTTTTTAGAGCACCCTAAAAAAATATTCAAAATTACATCCTCCAAGCAACATAGTACTATTTGGAAATCTAGGTGGATTCTAGAAAGAATACAGAAAGGAAATGTTACACAGCATGTGTGTTCTCATGAGCAGAAAACTTTCCAAACACTTTATGCAGAGATTAATAAACCAATGGCAGGGTGTAAAATCAGAAGAACATAGATCAAATTTGCCTTCTTCAGCCATGAGAAAAAAATTGGGTGGGAAAGTGAAAAAAAACTTATGGCTAAGAACATTTAATTCATAGGTCAGATAGTAAACATTAAATAGAAAAAAATTAATGTGGACTTTCCATTTGTTCCTGAAGGGAGACTGGGAGTCTGGTGTCATGAAGAACTAGGAATCTACTTCCAAAAGTTAGATGATAAGGTGCAGTGGGAATTACGCTAGTAGCTACATGAGTTGCTGTCTGGATATGAGAACCTTTGTCACAGTAAGGACAGTGAATGGATTGCTGAAATAGGTTGTGCAAATCTCCATTCTTTGCCATTTTCGTTACCAGAATGGATAAAGATCTGGCCCTGTTACTTATTATTTGATGAATGTCAGCTGAAATGTCTGGAAATGAGTTTAATTTCCTCAGCCTTTATCCCTTTCTTCAGCTTAAAATCAAATGTGAAATACCTGTTGATGCTTGCTGAAAGTAAGAGAAATACCCATTTTCTTTCTGAGCTTGACTGTCTCTGTGTATAGTCCTGCAAGTGCCTCCTGCGATCAAGCAGAAACATCACTGTGGGGGAATCCAAGATACTGCTGATGACAGTAACACTGATGCACTTTTAGTTCCTGCTGTCAAGTGAAAACAAATTACCTTGATTTTTTTTTTTTCCAGTGGCAGTTCCACTTACCCAGAGGTGGGCGAGAGGAGAAATGACATGTTATTTTCACTGGCGTGTTGTTGTTTGTCATTTTAAAATCTACAGTCAGATAATAGCTGAGACCCCGTGAGCCAAGAGCTTGCACCACTTCTGCAGTGTTTTTCCACTTCTTTCTTCTTGTGGCTTTTTAACAGATGATAAATTTAAGGCAAAAAAGGAAAACCACATATAAACTTTTAATGCCCTTACCTGAAAAGACAATGTATTTGCAGAGCCTGAGTAAACCCAGGCTTAACAGCAAGCTCTGAAAGAAGCTATCAAGCTCAGCATAGATGGGAAAAAAAAAATAAAACAAGCCTACAAATATATTGATGATTATGGTGTTGATGAAGATGATGACAATTATTATTATTACTCAATACTATAGTAAGCTTTAGCTGAGTACCTTGAGATGTCTTGTCACAATTATCTGACTGACACCATTCAAGAAAAGGATGTATTTAAGCTTAGATCTGTTAAGAGTTTCACTAATAGCTTATGAAGCATAAGCAAAATAATACTTGGGTCCTTTTATGGCCATGCTAGTCCAGTGGTAGGCTTAATCCAAATTCTTCCAGGATTGTGTAAAGTAGATTAATAAAGGAATTTTTACTTTTCAAGAGTCAACATTTAGGACCCTACTGATGTTAGAGGCAGAGTTCAGAGACTATAGCTCTCTGTGCAAGCAGAGTTAAGAGCTATGAACAGAAGTAGGTAAGGCACCATGGAAAGCCTGCTTAGCCAGTAGGATGTGCTAAGATGAGCAAAGGGCAAGATTGTATGAGAGACTTTAGAAACACCTTTCCTAGAGCCAAGCTATTCCTGTCAAGACAAAAATGTTGGCAATCAGGAAATTCTAGTAAGACTTTGGGATATCCTCTGTTTTGTCTAGAAGCTTTAGTCTGGATAATCTTAAACTAGACAGCTCTATACTCAGAATGCTCAGAGAAAAGATGATATGAATGCCTGGTTGGCATTCCCACACACCAGTGATGAGTCCAAATCATAAATGTTTAAAACAAGCAAGTATTAGGTACAAGATTTTCTAGTTCAATGTGGTCTGTGCCAGTTAACATAATGCAGATTCTATTGCAGGAGTTCTTAAAGGAAGCTCTACTGCAAAGTGGCGAGAGGCAGAACAGCTCAGGAGCTGTACTATTCTTGTATTCTTGTACAATGTTAGAATAAAATTACACTTTCCCTGCTTCTTGCATGGCAATTAAGAACAGTTATTTTGCTCTGTTACACTCAGATGTTGCCTGGAAAACTCAACTAGTTCCAGGAGTGCAGCATTATTTATACAGAAGTAGACTGCCAGTGTTGAGGGATTTTGAAGACCCTAATGCTAGAAATTAAAATGACAGCTGATGACTTATAAGTGAAAAGAATGTGGCATTATCCCTCAAGATGTAAGCTACATTTATGCATTGGTTTATTATTTATGATGAATCTGTCATGCACATTTGAGAAATTATGCATCAGGTTCTAATAGTCATACAGAATATTTTGTAGCCTGTGGCTGCTAAATTGATGACCTTGGGTCCTCTACTGACTCAGCTTTACTTGCACACCCCATCCCATCCTCTCACTCACTAATTCTTGTTTGGGAATAAGGAGATATTTGTCTCTTAAAATTACTTCTTTTGGAAGACAGTGTACTCTCTGATTCATCCATTCAAAGCAAGGCACTTCCCCCCCCACCCCCTTTGCCTCATTTAGGCTTTCCTTGTCAAACACCAAAACCAAACCTAAGTGACTGCTGGCCTGGGAGCTCTGTTTCTTTTATGTGCTCTGCCAAACTCTGGCATACAGCCCAGAAGGAGCTTAAAGCAAACTTATCTCTTTTCCACTGAGGTCTAATAGGTGTGGGAATTCCCCTGAGGTAGCACAGAAGTAATTTTCTTATCAGCTGTCAATGGTCCCAATCCACATGGCACAGATAATTTAAGCATCTCAAAAGCTTTAATTTAACTGCAGCTCAGCCCGGGTCTGTGACCTTGAACAAAAACATGTTTTCTCCCTGGTCTGTGGAACTCTGCCCTATTCTATTGACCTCCTGCTTATCTTATATTGCCTAATGAAAGTGGTCACTTGAATAGGAGATACATATGAGGTATTCTGTGAATTCTTGCAGTGATTTTATTGTTTTGCTTACATGTGCAACGTGACCCTACAGAACATCCTACAGGAACTTGTGTCATCGCCTAACAGAAAAAAAAAATAATTGTTTCCTATTTTAGTCTTGACTTCACCTGTCAAATGGCAAATCTAGCCATTAAAGATTGCTGAGTGAAGAGCTTTTACAAAAAGTGATGCATGTCACATGTTTGTAGATGACATCCCTGAGACAGTGAGCAGAATCATGTGATAAATGTGTACTATACTTTGCCTCTGGCCAAGGTTAGGTTCAGTATTAGGTTTTGTAACTGAACAAAGGAATGGCAAAAAAAAAACAACAAAAGCACTCAAATTGGCTGGACTTGAATTTTTCTTCATTTGTTGGTTTTTGCTTTGGAGAGGTGCTTTCCTGGGAAGGGAGTACAATAATATGGTCTTTAAATGACTCTTTGTTTTGAGGCATTTTAAACTATTTTGAAAGTGAAGCATAGGAAGCAAAATAGTTTGCCAGGGTCTTTAAACATTATCCAGAAAATAGTGACAGCATGAATATGCAGAGAGGGACCTGGAGGTACTGGTTAATAGCAACTGAACATGAACCAGCAGTGTGCCCAGATGGCCAAGAAGGCCAATGGCATCCTGGCCTGTTTGAGGAATAATGTGGCCAGCAAGACCAGGGAAGTCATTCTGCCCCTGTACTCAGCACTGGTTAGGCCACACCTTGAGTATTGTGTCCAGTTCTGGGCCACTCAATTTAAGAAATATGTTCAGGTGCTGGAAGTACCAAGGCTGGTGAGAGGCCTGGAGCTCAGCCCTGTGAGGAGCGGCTGAGGGAGCTGGGGTTGTTCAGCCCAGAGAAGAGAATACTCAGGGCAGACCTTATTGCTCTCTACAACTACCTGAAAGGAGGTTGTAGCCAAACAGGTGTTGGTCTCTTCTGCCAGGCACCCAATGACAGAACAAGAGGACACAGCCTCAAACTGCACCAGGGCAGTTTTATGCTGGACATTAGAAAGAAATTCTTCATGGAAAGAGTCATTGCCCATTGGAATGGACTGCCCAGGGAGGTGGTGGAGCCACTAGAAGGCTGGATGAGGGACTTAGTGCCATGGTGTAGTTAATTACAAGGGTTGGGTGATAAGTTGGATTCGATGATTCTAGAGGTCTATTCCAACCTGGTTAATTCTGTGATTTTGTGATAGTTTGAGACTGGGAGAATATCCCTGAACTTCAGTGAAGATTACAACAGAAGAGTAATGAGAGAGGACTGAAGAAAATGGATTCATTTGGAACTGGAAGACCACCACATTCTTACTGAACCATTTCTAGTGTAAGACCAGGTAGGCCTAGATGTGTGAAAGGAATATCTTAGAGTTAGATCACGTCCTCTTTTATTTTAAGCAAATGTTTGAATAAGTAGCACTTACACAAAAAACCTCTGAGAGAGCAGCACAATGGTTTTATTCAAAGTGTTCCTTATTGTTTGCCCTAAATTTATTCCTTATCATATCCTTTTCTCTCTGTATTTGACTCATTATAGCTATATTTTTGGGCTCTGCAAGAGAAAGGCAAACAAAAAAATATAACAGAGCTTTTAAAAACACTCTAAAGTGTTATTTTCAACAAAAGAAATTGTACAGAACACACAGCAATGTGGAAGGGTGTAAAAGATTTTATAGGAATGTAGTTCTCCTTCCTTGAGTAATGCAGCAATCCCAAACCCATAAAAGCCTTCCTGCCTCACAGCACTGCCATGTATCATCTCTGTGTGGGTTCATAAATGTTGGCTTTCCTATATTTACATTCTGGAAAATGTGTATTACTAAACTCAAGTGTTTTGTTAGTTCTGGTCTAATTGTTGTATTTCAGGATTCACAGGCAAATACTTTCAAGGAGAAGTACTTGACAGTCTCTGGGGGCTGCAGATGAAAAGAAGAAATCAAACTAGTTTTAAGACGGAGTTTGTTTGATATCTAGAGTTACCAATAGAGTTACCTGTGAGAAAAGGAAAACAAACACCCAAAGTCTGTTCTGGTCAGGTAGCTGCAGAGCCTAACATTCAGGATGTTAATGTTTTTGGTTGACAACTACAATTTAAAAAAAAAAAATATTTTCTTTAAAGATTCAGGAAACCAAATTTGTTTCTCTGGCTCAATTCCTACCAAAATGTTGTGCACTAAAATAATTACAACAAATTTGTTATTTCAGTTTTTGGAGTCAGTGTCACCAAAGTAGGATTTAACACTTAAGCCTTCATAATCTTTGCAGAACTGAACAGTTTACTATCTATAAAAGTTCTTCCCAAAAAAACCAAACCAAAACAAAGCAAGAAAAACCACCCAACCCCACACCAAAAACACAGCCACCTAGAAACAGAATTCTACATTTCAGGACTTTCATTTGCGTTTTCTCAGATTTTTTAAATTGTCCTGCTTTTTGCATAAGTTTTCAGTTTCCAAGAAGTCTCTCATCTGTCTCAGTACTTTTCCTGCTGCTCATTTCAGAGTCGAGTATTGTCTTTTTAAACTATCTCATATGTCATATAGCTGATTTCTTATTGTTTCAATTTGAAGTTTTGGGGGATTTGTTTGTTAAAAAAACCAACCAAACAAACAAAAAAAGAGTAAGTAATCATATTTTTCCTTTCCTAAAAAATAAATTAGAAGTAACTTGTGAGATGACTGAATGAATATGGATAAGAGGGTTGAAGGTATGTGTGTGGATTTGTGGCTAACAGCTCTCAGTAAGCATTTCCTCTCTAATTTGCTCTCTCAAATTGTGATGATGAATCCCTCTCTTGTGGTAGCTCACAGCCAAGCACGGCAGTTGCTGGCATGTGCAGTCCTGCTTGTCAGGGTTGGGAAGCCACGAGAAAACCAGTCCAAGTCACTGGCATTGAGCTACTGTTAAATCTGTATGGACAGCACCTTGCATGGCTTTTTGTTCCTCTCTGGCAAATAAATCTCAGTACTATTATTGTACGAATAACAATAGAGGGGTTTTATTTATTGTCAGAGGTAGGAAACTAGTAAATTGTCTCAAATCTGATGTTCCAGGTTAAAATTTGAGTCCTGTATTTGACTTAGTGCAGCCAAATTCAAATATGAATTAAACAGAGTATAGGGACACAAACTGACCCGAGTAGGACATTTGAAAGGACATTTCTAATACTGACTGCTGTGGTTTATTTAGATTAAAGGCTAACACAAAGAAGTTATCCCCCAGCTTTCCTTAGAGTGAATATATGACAGAATAATTAACTTAGAAGTTTGAGGGCAAGTTATTTATAAAATATTTGCATGTTAAAGGCAATTGTTCTCATTTAAACTAAGTTTGCATTAAGCTTTTAACTAAGTTTCAGGGATGATGTATTGAGTGAGCTAAGCTTCTGTAAGTTCCAGTATTCTGCTTCATGAATAAAACTGTCAGAGTAAAGCAACCAATAACTCTCTGTCTTGACATTATGTTCAGTATAACAAATAAATCTTTAGATTCTCAACAGACCTGGCAACTTCATTAACAGTTACGCCTGGAGCGGAGAATGAAAGAAAATCAATTCATGCAGTCTGATATTTTAGGGTTTACAGCAGAGAGGGGTTAGTGGATTGCTGACAAATCTCCTGTGTTTCAGCTCAGTCCTCCTCTTACAGAGGGGAGCAAAAATTGCAAGAACTAAATACTAGTTTTGTCCAACCTCAGCTGAGTGAGAAAACAGCCACTCAGTTTCACAGGAGTAAGAATGTCCTTCTTTATCCTCCACCACATAATCCTGCACCGTTAAGGCAGCAGGAATGTTAACATTGACTTAAGTGGCAGTAGGACAGTACAGAACAGTTTTGTCCTTGTTGAAGGTTAGTTAAGTACAAGATGTGGAAAGGCAGGCTTTAAGCACAAGCTTAACAGTCAGTCACCCAGGACAAGCTGTGAGGACTCAAGCTGACAGCACAAATGCCAGCTGCTGAGGTCCCTAGTGGACTGTAAGGTGTGATGATTACCTCTGTGAAGGTGAGTGCCTCAAAGAGTGCAGCTACCCCATCCACTGTCCTGCACACACAAGGGAACAAGGACAGCAAGCTGGGGTACTCAGAGTTAGCTACAGCTACTGCACCTCTCCATTTTTTTCCTGTTCTTTATCCTCTCGTGGCCAGAATGGTTAGTCCTTCAGGTTTGGAGCATCTAACTAAAGTTTTTGTCCATCATCCTAAGATGGACATCTTAGAATCTTAGACTTGATCCTTCCCTGATTCACAGAGTAAATGCAGTATTTTTCTATGAAGAGTTATGTGCTGCTGTTCAAACACTTCTACACTCTCTGCTGGAACTGCTGCAATCCTTTCAGTTGAGCACAATCTTACCTGTATACATGGCACTTAGGAAATGATTCCTTTTCCCCTCACCTATAAACTGTGATGAGATTTCTTCAGTCTGTTGCCACATAAATGAGAACAAGTTGTGTGTGTGCCAGGAAATAAGAAATACCAATCTATTGTTACCTTTTATATGGCTACTTTCCTCTCAGTATATTAAATCACCTTAGAATTATCAGTTAGCTGAAAACAGGTTTTACTGCTTCTCTGAAGACAAAAAGTAGTGAAATAAGAAGATATTTCAAATGTGTGCCCCTATTTTTGTTGCCTTTTTCCCCCCCCCCTTTTTTTTTTTTCCCACCAACCTAGGCCATGCTGGCTTATGTCTGTCTGCTTACAATCAGAACATCTTCCTGTGAACAAGATATTTATATGAAAATGCAGCAAAATTCTCTTTCTCTATTCTAAAGAGCTCAAGAGAGCTTCAGATTTCTCAAACACGCATTCAACTCTTTACACTTCCAGGAGTGCAGTCTTTCCCGGGATTTGTTGTGGGAGGAGGAAAGGATCAAGATCACTTATTTTAAATCCCGTTGTCACCATTTAGATAAACTAGAGCATACCAGTATTCTGAGCTTGAATGAAGAATGCTTGGACATGCTTTTGATACTTTGGTTATGTCTTTATATGCTCCTGGCATTTTTCTGTCAGGCAGAAAAGATAGAAATGGCATTAATATTTGAAGTTCATCTTAAGCAGAATCTGCACAGGCACAATTGTCCACTGTCTAGCAAAGCAAACAGTACCTTCTCATGCTTAAAAAATACATTTTAGATTATAGTTCTGTGTATTTTCCTTGCTTCTTTAGATTAAGACAAAGTACTCAGTGCTGCTAAGTGCTCAGTGATGCTCTAGGGAATTTCTTCATGAAGGATGTCAAATAGTAGTATGTCATGAACTTGCAGAAAAGTCATCATCATGATGTTGTGGGTGCCTTCTTTATAGGTAGGTTTATCTCAATGAATGTCTCTCTGCTGTCATTTTGATACCTTTCTCATTACCATCACTCACTTGTTCAATGCAAAAACCTGACTTTTTTTTTTCCTGCTGTCTGAGTGATAGGGTTATCTAAATTGTTCTCCTCTCTGGTTTAGCACTGCAATTCATAGTGCTATAAGGAAAACAATTTGTTTCTGATTTCACCATAAATTAAGAGTGTATATTTGTTTTGTGTGGATTTATTTGAAACGGTCAAAAACTTTTAATGAGAGTTAGGCACATATTTGTCCTTCTTGTCTTAGAAAATCTTTCCTCTGTGTCATTTACCTTCACAGTGTCCTTAAAAGAATACAGAAGATTTTCAATAGCAGTGGGATGACTCTCAACTTCCATTCGTCTTCTTTATTTCCTCTTTAATTGCTGTGATGTCTTAAAACCCATATCTGACATTCAAGGTTGTTTTTAGATCAGTATTGACCAATCACTCCACCGTGTTAGGGGTTTTCCCACCTCTCCCGGCTTTCTTCTGCTGTAGCATTTTTTACTGAGGTAATTGAGCTCTTTGTAAATTTAATTTTCCAATGGAAATAATGGCATTCATGAATGCAAGCTCATTATCACAGGAACACTTTTGCAGCATATTAAACTGAGTTTCATAGTTATCACCAGCATAGAAAGACACAAATATTCAGCATTTCATCTGCTTTTATAATGGCACTTAATTTCTTAATGTGTTTTTTGAGCAGCTGCGAATTGTTAGCCATATTAGATTTGTATCTTAAGTCCTTATGATTTTTTTGGTCAATTGCAGAAAAGATATCATGCATACTGTGATAAAGTTACATTGAAATGGCCAGCTTTAGCAGTAAATCATTCTGCATATATAGCTTGCAGGAAGATGTAAAAAAAAATTAATATTCTGGGGTCAAAGTCAGTATAAAATTCACACCAGCATCAGTATAGGAGATATATTTGAGTGTGTTATTTAGTAACTGAAACATTTTCGGTATTCAGTAATTCTGTGATATAGTAATAGGAATGATTTATCAAAATCTACTGCATGATCAGTTTATAACAACAAAATAGATGACTTAATTTGCCTGGCTTCAGTGCTATTGAATTATCTACATGAAATGGTGTAACTATGCAAAATAAGCTGTTTCACAGGAGGCACCTTCTAAAAATATTAGTATTACTAACCATTTTCCTCCAGTATTATCGAGGTATCTGTTCCAGAAAGTGCTTAAATTTCAGTGGGAATTTATTAATTATTTGGAGACTAATTGAAGACCATTGAAGGTCATTTACTTTTATTCTTGAGATACTTTCAAACCTTCAGTCGTAAGAAATGAGATTTTCAAAAGTGTTTAAGTGATAAAAGTGCTTTTTCTTCAAGTGATAAGGTGCTTTTTCTCCAACTCAGTCTGGAAGTCTGAAAATGTACAACCACCAGTTGCAGGAGGTGGAGAAGATGTCCCAGAGAAAGGTTCCCTGCACTTCCCCCATGTTTTGTGGCCTCTGATGTGCATTTCACTGGTCACTGAGTGAGATCAGAGAGATGGATTTCTTCTAAGAAGCGTTACGTTCCTCTTAAAATGGAAAGCAGGAACTTCACAAAATATGTAAGTAAATGGCAAAAAGACCCGTTGCAAACTAATAACAAGTTATAAAGTGTATGTTACAATTTGTGTTACGTGAACCTAAGACGGCACAGGAATGACACATTTTGACTTTACTGATCTGCTGTGACAGAAATTTACTCTTCCCGGCAGGTTAAAGGATGTGGATGCAAAACTGCCCTGTCAAAACATTTTCTATCAGATTGACTTAGAATGACAGGCAACTGAATGAGCCACGCATCTGTAGATATTGTACAGCTGGATTTACAGAGTTATTTGAGAAGGTGAGGGAAGGTCATGAAAGCTTGGCCAATTAGTAGCTGAGTTTGTAAATCCTAATAAAAGCTTAACTGTGTTGTCAGTGCTTAGACTTATAGATCACAGGAAGAAAGATGCACAGGCTTGGAATGAGCTTGGGCTGAAATAAGAAAAGATATTCCCAAATTAGGTGGCTTGTGAACAAAAAAGCAGCTTCAAGTTCTGGTTTGGTACTGGCTTTTTTTGCCTGCCTGGTGCTCTCTCATTCAGCTGTTCCTAACTTTGGGGAAGTAATGAAGGTACAAACAGATTTTTAAAGTACAAACAGTAGATTTTTAGCATCTTTTTTTTTTTTTTTTCCCTCCTGTTACAGAAATAAAATAATGATATCATTATTAGCATGACAGATAAAGGAGAGGAGGGTAAAATTAGAATCTAGGTTTTCCTTCTGGCAGTATTTCTTGGCTTTGGCTTAGAGGTCTAGAATTGTCCTTGGTTTGGCCAGGATAGGGCTAATTATCTTTACAAGAAGTTGGGAGACACCACACTCGACTAAACCAGCCAGTAGGGTATTTGATACCATGGACATAACATTTCATATAAAACAAGATCTGGTTTGGGCAGGGGTTTTCTGGTGCAGCAGATTTTGTGGTGTGCAGCCACTGGGTGCATGTGTTGTGTTTTATGTGATTGGTTTATATATTACTTCTTTAGACTTGCCATTCTTCTTGTGGTGCATGCATTCATTGTGTTGCTCTGTTAAATTCTTCTTATCTCAACCCACTGGTTTTCACATTTTGCTCGAAATTCTTCCTTCCCATTACTTCAGAGGAGGAGTCAGTAGGGAACCGTGGCATGAGCAGTGGCATAGTCTTTGGCTTTGCCTAGGCTTAAAACCCCTACCTGTATCTATAAGAGCCCTGTTAAATTTGAAGAAAATCCCTGATAGAATTGAAGAAAATGGATAGAGAAGCACACTCTCATGGATCTGTATTCTGGGAACTGATTTTGTAGTGCATGATTCTGATATTCTATCTACTCCCTGCCCCAAAGGCAAGAAGTTATTGTAATGCTTTGATTTACAAATCGTGTAGGGAGTGATTAAGCACATATACTTCATCCTAGGTGTAAATTTAAAAGGATTTTCAACACCCAGAAAGCACCTCATTGAGTGATTTTGTAGATATATGATTGGATTTTTTTTTTCTTTTTGTCTGAAGACTAGATTTAGATATTGAGGAAAAACAGTCTTTCACTTTGTGCATGTTTCTAGTTTCTCATGCAAGACTCTTCAAACACATAAAGACAGATAAATATTAATAAACAATGTTAACAATATTGGTGTGAATCCCTTGAAATTTGTTGCTCTCAGAGCTTGTGAAATACCTTGCTTGCCAAGCATGAATGCTTATGTGATACACTACTTCTGGAGAATAGCTGAGTGCTGTATAATTTGAATCTGAACGAAGGCAGTAACGCTCTAACAGTCCTATCTGTTGTTCACTATTTGTTATTTACTGTTCTCTGTTTCCCTGCTTAGAATGTTTCAGGCATCTGTTTGAACAGCAGACATCAGCTGGCTCAGATCATAAATCACATGCAAAGAATAATAGCTAGGAGGCAATCAAAGAGAACAGTTTAGAGCTTCTCAGAAGGCCTGAAATGGGTTCACCAAACTTTTATCTTTATAGCAGAAATGTCTGTTTTCCAGTGTTACACAAATAAAAAGGGTTACATCCCTTTATTGAGCCATTACCACCACCCCCAAATGCAATGATTTTATCAACTCCCAAGTGCAATGGTTTGAGATTAATGTGAAGCAAAGCTCCCAAACTTTTTCAAATTGCATTTATCTATATATAGTTTCAGGCAGACCTATAAACTGAAGTTATTTGTCTGTCTTATAACAGCAAATCAGAGACAAAACCACAAAGTGAATCTAAGACAGCTCTTCAGATCTAGGTGTTGGTTTCTATTCTATAATCTGTAAAAGATAATGAAATCACATTAAAGGGGGCATCAGGATCAAAGTATTGCAAGTTTGTCACAATATTGCATGTTTTAGTGAAGAAACATGATTCTTAAGCTCTCAAAAAACACCTAGTATGGAAATGCTGTTCATATATTGACTTAGTATGTTCCTTCCTAGCACTTCGTACCTTTTGAAAGTCTAATGCACAGGTTTTTTTAAGAGATACCAGACCTGTACTGACTGGCCAGGTTGGATAAGGCCTTGAGCAACTTGTTCTTGTGGGAGGTGTCCCTGCCTATGGCAGGGGGTTGGAACTGGATGACTTTTGATGTCACTTCCAATCTAAACCATTCCATGATTCTATGATTTTTCATGATCTACTTTGATTGCATAGAAAATAGAAAAAAACAGCAAACTGGACAGGATTCCTTATAGGCTGACAACAGCAGAGTTTAGTCTTCCTGTTTACAAGTAGAGTTTAAGTACAATGTGATATTTCCTGAGTATCTGGCTCTTGAAGCTAACATCTGGCAGAGGTTAACATCTTATCAGTATTCAGCTCTTTCGCAGGTAATAAAATCAGAGGTCCTCAGAGTTAAATAGTCATGCATCTGCTGAAAACAAAGCCACAATAAATAATTTTAAAAAATGTATGTATAAATCCTCAGCTGATAGGGCAAAGTGTCCAATTACATTGGTAGTAAAAGCCTGGACCATTTTAAAACGCTCTAATCTAATTATAGCCTTCCTTTAGCTGTTACTTACATGCACAGTGATATGAAAGGTTATAAAGACTCTTCAAATTCTTTTTGATAGCTGGTTGTTTCATTCACATTTTCCACTTCACCTACTGTGACTGCTTTCTGAAAAACATATGAGCAAGACTTCTTTAAATGGTTAACTCCAAAAGAGAAGGAGCTGATGACCCAGGAAATCTCATCTAGTCTCCTTGACCTATGAAATTTTGGCTCAGCTACAAGAAATATATCAGAATAATTACTGAAGGACAGAAAATCCAGATTACCTTTGATCGTTGAATTGCCAGGAATATCTGTTAAAATAAGTTCTAATTGATGAAAACATTACCTATTTTCAAGTCTTGCAATTGTTTTGTTGTAGTGGGAACTTATCAGAAATACCAAAGCTGAGTGTTGGTATAGCTTGGGTTAAGTTAAAGACCTAATGAGCTAGTCCGTGACAGACACCACTACCAGCTAAATGGCCATTCAGAAACCCTAAGCAAAACAGACCAAAAACAATGAAAAAGGCTTGCTTAGTTTTCATTCATCATCCTGAGTTTATGTATAGACAAGAGATTTCATCCTGTTTAAATGAAAAGTGAGTTGGGATCTTCCGGATCCCTTGTTCTAATTTAACTTCATATCATTCAAGTCAATAAGACAGTGAGGCTGAGCTTTGTTGAAAAATGCATCCCATTCTCCAGGGTGAGGAAAAGAGTGCTTTTTTTTCTTACATGAGTTCTGTCTAGTGCATGCTTTCTTCAGGTGAACATTTTCTAGATTATAAGAGATCTCTAGAAGTAAGTCAGTGCCTTTGAACTTGGTTCTGGTATGCCTAGCCAGCTTTTCAAATGCTCGTAATAACTGAGTCCATAAAATTTTACTAGGAAGTGTTCTGGTGATGAACTAAAAGGAGGAGGATTGAGAAATGCTAGATAAACAGAATTTGGCCAAAAATATTAGATGAAAAGAAAAAGGGGAAGCACTTTTTTTTTTTTCATAGTTAACTTCGAACATATTTGAACATATCTTGGCTAAGGTTTCAGAAAGGCTAGAGACAAGACTGAGGCATATTGGCTGTACAGATGTTGTTTTTCAAGCAGCCGACCCCCTGCTCCCCCGGACTTCCCCTGCCAGGACCTTTTATAGAAGATTTTGTACTTGGATATTTTTAATGCCATTATAATGTAATGCTTTGTCCTCTTTCATTTTTAGCTGCGCTTGCCAATTGCAGCAAGCTGTTTGATGCTTTCAGCATGTGAAATAAAGATAAGGCTGACGGTATCAAATGCTTTTAGACAGTAATTTGCGAACTGTAGTCTTCGAAGCTGAAATGCTGCGTGAGGACTATGCAGTTGTAGCAGTATATAAGTGACTGCCTGCTTGTCGTGAAGATGGGAGATGATTTTTTTATTGTTGTTCATAAAGTTGATGGCAAGAGCAGAAGTTGTCTGATGCAAATATACTGTAATATTAGTGTCTTGCCCTCTGTGGTTTTTATTCCTGTTTATCCTCTAAAATGGCTCTGCAGGAAGGAACACAGCTGTTCACTCCCTTTTGATCTCTGCTGTGTTCACCTCCTTTGCTCCACAGGAGACATCTGGACAAGATGGAAATTTCAAGACTGAGAAAGCGGAGACACGTCTTATTTTTCATGATGTGCATGCAAAATGCATTTAAAGATGAAAACTGTGGCAAAGTATAGCAGTCAGACTGGAGACAATGACAATACATTAAAATATTCATAATGACTGTAGGCTGTAAGTATGGGTGGTGATGGTGTGTTAGAAAGTTTTGCCAAAAAAAAAAAAAAAAATCTTTAAATCTAACGTTTAGCTTTATTTTTGTTGTACTATCCATTTTAGGATAAACCCAATCACGTTTCAGGCCAACTACATTTCTGTTTCCACAAATGAAAAGATGGCAAACCATGTTCAAACCCCTGTGTGTATAGAGCAGACACAACTATTCTCATTCTTCCCAGCAGCCTGAGAGCCCAAAGCTGTGAGAAAGGGCAATGAATGTACTCGCTGGTGCAGAAAACAGAGAGAGACATGATGACGTGATTGCTCAAACAGGTAAGGAATCAGACAATACCTCAGCAATAGTCCCTTCCTCTAGACACTTCTTGAGGAATTCCAGAAGTCAGAAAGCCATTGGGGTTTAACCCTGCTCCAAAATACTCTGGTTTAACTTGAAAGATATCTCTCTGCCTGAGTGTTGTGGTTTTAAAGAGCTGACAGAATGAAGCTCTCAAATGAATTGTAGAGAGAACAGAATTATATTTTGGAAAGAGAGATACAGGAAGGAAATTACAAAGCAGATACTGAATCCATAGCGACCCCCTTGAATTTTTTTCCCCCAACCCAAAACTAAATCTGTAATCCCCAGTGCCCCAATCCTCCTCCCCCAAATGCTTCTGCCATCCGTAGGCCTGTGGAGGCCCCAAAACAGGCCTGCTCCTTACGTGTTTGTCCTGATAACACAGCTCCTGCCCAGACATGGTTGGATGGGGAGGAACAGAGAGCAAGCTGGCCTCGCCCTGATCTTATAAAGAGGCATCAGAATTATGGAATAGAACAAAATTTATTTCTAGTCCCTATAGAATTTTTAACCCTATAATTCCCAACCTGGGACACTGAGTCATCTCATTCTGACCGAGAGCTGCAGAGGTGCAGCCATCTCCAATGTGCAGAAAAGCACCATGGCCTTTCACTGAAAGTCCAGACTGAAAGTCTGCTCTCGTCAGACCCCATCTGAAGTACTGTGTGCAGTTCTAGAGCCCCTACCACAAGAAGGATTGGAACTGTTGGAGAGAGTCCAGAGGAGGGCCATGAAGATGATCAGAGGGCTGCAGCACCTCTGCTATAAGGACAGGCTGAGAGAGTTGGGGCTTTGCAGCCTGGAGAAGAGAAGGCTTCGAGGATACCTTATAGTAGCCTTCCAATATCTGAAGAGGGCCTACAGGAGGGCTGGGGAGGGACTATTGACAAAGTCTTGTAATGACAGTGCAAAGGGGTAATGGGTTTAAACTGGCGGAGGGGAGATTGAAACTGGATGTTAGGAAGAAGCTGTTTGCAGTGAGGGTGGTGAGACACTGGCACAGGATGCCCAGGGAGGTTGTGGCTGCTCCCTCCCTGGAGGTGTTCAAGGCCAGGCTGGATAAAGCCTTGATCGACTTGTTCTAGTGGGAGGTGTCCCTGCCTATGGCAGCGGGTTGGAACTGGCTGATCTTTGAGATCTCTTCCAACCTAAATCATTCCACGATTCTATGATTTGTTAGCTCTCCTTCTGGAGGAGCTTTCATGGGTGATAACAACGCTAGGGGCCAGCAGATTACAGAAGGTGTGACCATTTTTGCGCTTCCGAGTACAGCGTTTTGGCAGCTTTCCTTTCCAACCACTGACCTGTTTTGTTTCCTTCCCTCGGAGGTTCAACGTGGAACTGTACAAGCTCACTGATGAAAAAAGCCAAGCTGCTGGGGTTAGTTGTTGTTTAAAACGGGAGTGTTTTGCAGTGACAGGCAATTAAAGAGCTGGCGCTTTCTGAACATGACATATCGCCTAGTAATGTCATTGTGCATAATGGAGGCACCGCGCCGTGAGACATGCGATGGCTTGTGATATGTCAAGAGGCGATTCACCAAGAAGCTAGCTTGTGTCTAATCTGATCAGCAGGCGGTTTCAGGTGATTCAGTCAATGCAAAAATGCAGATGGAAGGTTGCTTTTTTTGCAGGCAGGTGAGAGGAGGTGACAAATTTTGCATTTTTAAAGGTAGAGATTGTCGTCTTTCTCCTGAAATTGCCTTCAAGTAAGACTTCTAAATGTTGAACTTTTCCTTGAAGGGAAGCAAGATGGAAGAGAAATAAGTACTTGGAACAGTAGCATACAACTATCTATCAAATAGGGGGACATAAAGACCATAAATTTAATGACACAAATTAGTATGGCTGCACTATTTCTAGCAAAGTTTTGTTGCCCTGAGTGCTTAAAGTCAAGGCTCTCATATATACAAACATATGTATGTACATAGATATCATATATATGCATATATCATAGAATCATTGAATCAGCCAGGCTGGAAAAGACCTCCAAGATCATCCAGTCCAAACTATCACCCAGCCCTAGCCAATCAACTACACCATGGCACGAAGTGCCCCATCCAGGCTTTTCTTGAACATCTCCACAGATGGTGACTCCACCACCTCCCTGGGCAGCCCATTCCAATGCCAATCACTCTCTCTGGGAAGAACTTCTTCCTAATATCCAGCCTATACCTCCCCTGGCACAACTTGAGACTGTGTCCTCTCATTCTGTTCCTGGTTGCCTGGGAGAAGAGACCACCCCCCACCTGGCTACCACCTCCCTTTAGGTAGTTGTAGACAGCAATGAGCCTCCTCTTCTTCAAGCTGAACACCCCCAGCATCTTCAGCCTCTCCTTACATGGCTGTGCTCCAGGTCCCTCACCAGCTTGGTTGACCTTCTCTGGATACGTTCCAGTACCTCAACATCTGCCTTGAATTGAAGGGCCCAAAACTGGACACAATACTCAACGTGTGTGTATATATATATATATATACACACACACACACACACACATATATATATATATGTATACATACATATTGTCACTCTGAATTGCTAAAATGTTTCAATTCTTGAAATTAATTCGCCAGACAATTTTGGTATACACACATATTATCTGTCAGAATTACTAAAATGTTTCAATCCTTTGAATTAATTCACCAATCAATTTGGATCAGGTGAAGCAGAGGTAAATAAGAGCCAGGGATTTAATTTCTATATTCAGAAAATCTGTATAATAAACAGATCTCTGTGCACACATTTTGGCCTGTCCCAGGCTGCATGACACAGTTCAGTCTTCTAGATGGCTCTTTTAGTCTATTACCCTTTGAAAGATGTTCTTTAAAATCTGCTCAAATGGACCTAGAAATGGTTTTCTATTTCAAAGATGGATATAACTATTTTAGTTTAGTTTGTCAATAGAGTTTTTGTTAAAAAACCCAAACAAACCTTTTTTAATGAACTATAAATATGATTCAGCTATTTTTGTGGTCTTTTACTATTCTAAAAAACAGAGTTGATGCTCTGGAATTCACTGTGCTATATTGTTCTTTGTAACCTGAACTCAGAGATCCAAATATATAAGCAGTTACATGAGTATTAAAGCAGATGAGTTATTTTCCCATTGCCAAAAGAGAAGTGCAGGACAAAAAATCAACAGTGAAATATTGAGAAAACATAAAATGAGAACAGAATTAGGTTTTTAAAAGGCAGAAAGTTCAAGATTCAATGCATAAAATGACCATCCTTAAAGAGAATTTTCTTCTTAAGTGCCTATCAGCTTTAATTTGTCAGTATTCCTAGCACTGACCTGCCAGCATTTAACAGAAAAATATTATATTCTTGATACTTCAGATCAAGTGTACATTCTGCAGACTGCTGATGAAATAATTTAGTGTCTGAGACTCTGAACTAATATTTGTACTGAATATTATCTTGCTCCACAAGTGGCCTTATATAATTCAATGGGACCTTTACTGGAGTGAAATGTTCCACAGCTGAAGGGCAATCACACAATTATCAGTTCCTTCCTCTAAAATTAAGATCTAATTATGTGTTTCCTTTACTTGAACAGCCTTGTTTACAGAGTTCAGTTCTTGATTTTTAACATGAAGAGGAGGAAAATGGTTGGAATTTGATATTGGACCAAAGACATTACTTTTGGTAACAAAATTATACTTTTCAGAGTGCAGACATTAAAGTATATTGAGAAACTTCCATGCTTTTGCACCTGTAAATTATCACTGAGTGGGTATGGCACTGTCAGAATGATACTGTCAATTATTCTTAATTCCTGCAGTGGAAAAATGGCCATTTTCCTTGTTATGCCAGAAAAAATAGAGAAACCATTCTGCTTCTGTTTAACACTGGAGGTCATTAGTGGCTGATGGCTTTCATTACCCACCGTGGTCATTAACTGTCAGCTGCAGGAGACAAGCTGCAAAAAAAAAATAATTCCAACTGTTTTTGAGAAATGAGTGCTGAGGATTGGGTGAGTCTTAGAACCACTGAGGTTTTGCTGAGATCTCAAACCTTGCTGCTCTCTTTTGAAGACTAATTCTTTTCATTTTGTCCTTCTGAAAGCAATGTTCCCTTCATTAATATTTAGCCCACATTAAATCCAAACAAACACTTGTACAGAGGCTTGGATTTTTTCTCAATGTCTGTAAGATTCTGAATTCTAGAAGCAAACCTGTCTATTTCCTGCTAGTGGCTAGTTAAGATTTTCTTGTCTGAAAGACAGCATCATGGATAGTGCTTGTTATTAGAAATTGTGTTTCAAGCACAATCAATTTCCTTCCCAAACCCCCCAACTTCCATGAGTAAAATGCAATCCCCAAAAGCCTTTTAGTTAGGATATGAGTAGACTTGGCAAACAGCTGGTGTTTAAAAATGTGTTAGCTCATGCATTTCGACAGACTTGGGCTTAAGCATCATTATAAGATTATTGAACACCTTTCAAAATGTAGGATCTGAAACAATTTAAAGGTGTGAAGCCTGAAATACAATCAGTGCTCAAATTATGTTTATAAGTTGTGGTTTGGTTTAAAATATGCAGTGCAATTTTATCAGTCTCTTGCAGCATCTCCAAGATGCTGTGTGACCTGTGAACCAACCAGAAGCCATATTGTCAGGGTTAATGAGGCACTCAGCCCAAGCTAATAAGCTCAGCTGGGAAGCAGGAGACATTAACTGAGGTTCAGAGCGTTCCTACAAGCCTGTTGCTTCTGGTCAGCTGTAAGCAAGGGCAGAACTCATCTGCTTGGTACGTAGAGAACATATTCAGGTTATGTGAAAACATCATGTACTTTAATCTTTTGGGGGACACCTGCAGGCATGTTAGTAAAGACTCAGATTCTTTTTTGTTTGTGTAAAATAGTTTGAAATATGCAAAATGTGTTCATCTGCCTAGTAACATCACAGCAAACTCTGCAACACTTGTCACAGAGGAAGGACTATTTGTTTTCTTAGCATTCTTATTTAGCAAAGGATTCTGGTTGCAAGCCAATCCAAAGTCATATGCTGTGATTGTTAGCTGTGGCATCTCCCCATCAGTCATAGATGCTGAGTGAGTAGTGAGCCATGTTCTATTTGGTTTTTCTACCCTAAAGGCAGAGTCACTCTATCAGTGCTAGTCAAGTTACTTTGGATGCATATGTGGGTGAACACAAGCAAAGCTGATGATAAACAAATTGTTCTGTTTAAGTGAATTCTCAAGTCATGTCTCTACTTTCAACACTTGCTTCTGCTTTTTTGTATCCATACATTAAAAAAAAAAAAACCAAAAGAAAAACAACAACANAAAAAAAAAAAAAAAAAAAAAAAAAAAAAAAAAAAAAAAAACACTGAAAGTACCACAGTGACACCAGAATTAAATTCATAAGCTTAAACATTGTGTTTCTGGCAATACTGTAAAGTAGTAGCTGTAATCTTTACTGTGACTGATGACTGTAATAATGATCAGTAGATGCAAATGCTTTATTATGTAAATTGTTTTGAGAACAAAAAGGGAGGACAACACTATTAAAAACTGATTGAAGTGCCACAGATATTTTCATCAGTCTGCTCAGTTCGCGCAGTGTGGAAGCTGAAACACCTGTGAGACATCCAACCATGAAGAAAAAAAACTGTTTAATAAGAATTACTAATTAAGAAAAGCCCAAAATTCAAACAGTCATCAGTGACAATTCTTTCAGATGAGTTCTGGTAAAGGAGAAGACCCTGAGATAGATCATTCTGTTGTGGACATTTCAGATTAGAATCACAGAATCATTTAGGTTGGAAAAGACTTTTAAGGTCATTGAGTGCAACCATAAATCTAAGACTGCCAAGTCTACCATTAAACTATATAACTAAGCACCACAGCTGCATGGCTTTTAAATATCTTTGGGGATGATGACTCAATCATTTCCCTAGACAACCTGTTCTAATACTTGACAACCTTTTGTGAAGAAAATTTTCCTAATTTCCCGTGGTGCAACTGGAGTCCATTTTCTCTCACCCTATCAGTTGCTACAACTTCCTTTTATGTAATTGTAGAGAGTGATAAGATATCTTTTGAGTGTCCTTTTTTCAGACAGGACAACCTGAGTTCTCTCAGCCACAACTCACAGCACTTGTGCTCTAGACCACTTTACCAGCTTTGCTGCCTTTTTTTGGGATGTTCTCCAGCATCTCAGTTTCCTCTAGGGAGAGAACAAAACCTGAACACAATATTCAAATGCAGTCTCACCAGTGATGAATACAAGGAGACAATCACTTCCCCAGTACTCTTGGTCACATTATCTCTAATACAAATCAGAATTCTATTTGCCTTCTTGGCTACCTGGGCATAGAGTTGGCTCACATTCAGCCAGCTGTTGACCAACACCCCCAGCTTTCCAGTCACACCTATAGCATTGCATGGGGTTGCTGTGACCCCAGGCAACACGGGAACATCCAGTTTATTGATCCAGCCTTTCTAGGCCACGCTACAGGGCCTTTCCACGCTCAAACAGATCAGCATTACTGCCCATGTTGAGGTCATCTGCAAACTTACAGAGAGTGCCTTCAATCCCCTTGTCCAGATTGTTGATAATGACATTGAACAGAAGTGGCCCCAATGCTGAGCCCTGGGGAACACCACTTGTGACTAGCTGCCATCTGTATTCAAACCCATTCACAGCAGTCTTTGGACCTGGCCATCAACAAAAACAATTACTGTGCTGTCAAACACCAGCTAGAGATCATTGTGATCTCTTCGCTCTTCCACAGACGCTCTGGCAACTAGTAAACTTTTATCGTCTTTCTAGACTTGCAGCTGAACTTAGAAGGCATGCTGTGGGTAGGCAGCAAATGCAAGGCCCTCTGTCAATCATTTCTCTTTGATAGTTTGCCTGTTTTCTTCTGTTCACAGCTCTCAGCACCCATGCTGTTCAGAGTTTACTTCCTGAATTTTGTCTCTCCCAGGAGTAACCCATGTGATGCTAATTGGTCTTCATCATCTAGTTTGTCTCTGTCCACAGGAACAGTTTTGTTGTTTTGTGTACANGTTTTTTTTTTTTTTTTTTTTTTTTTTTTTTTTTTTTTTGTTCTGGTTCATTCCCAAGATGAATTTCACTTAAGTTTTACAACTGTTTCTGATTCTTGCTCTGTTGCAGCATGAAGTTGCAATTCGCTCTCCCATCAATTCTGTAACAATGGATCTGCTGAGTTCCATTTGACTGGTGAGACAAAACAATTTGCACACCTGCCTTTCTGAAAAATTTTTTTTGTCAGCTTCAAACCAGTACTTGGTAGTCATATGAGCCAAGAATCTGGCCAATAAAGCTGTATTCTGTTTCGCAAATCACTAAATTCCCTTTCCTTCACATGTATTTGGGCTTTCAAATCCACTGCAAATCCACTTACATTTTTATCATTTGATTGTATCTGGATTAAGTAGCAATTCCTTCCTCTTGCTTGTCAAGGTTTATATATATTCCAGGTCTTACTTAATAATGCAGTTTCCTAAGGTGACCTCTTTTGTACATGAATGTTGGTTCTGACCTTCATTTTGTTGAGCTCTCTTCATTACATATTCTTTTCCTTGCTTCTGCACTCTCAAGGGAATACTTTTATTTTAGCACACAAGGGGTTTCACTGCTAATGAAAATCCCCAAGCATCACAATTAAAATTTACTCTGCTGTGCACAGTCCATGAAAAAGAACAATGTATATTACAGTTAATAATCTAGATCTCATTAAAATCAACTTGAGTTATTTATTTCCACATCAAGTCAAAGTCATTTACAAGCACACAGTAAACATATCTAAAAGCTTAAATACAATGAGCCAGATTCTGGCATTAGTTTAACTGGAACCACAGAGATCTCTTCTTAGATAGCTTAGTAAAGATACTGCTCCTGTGTTTCTTTCCTCAGATAATCAGAACAAGCTGGTGTCACCACTGCAGAAAAGGACTTACTCCATTACTCTGTACGTCAGTTTGCTTTTACAGTTTGATTATTTCCCATGCTAAGAATGCTGTCTGTCAGGAACAATCTAGAAATGGTTTAGATAGAAGCCTCTTCTCAGAAAATCTATTCTGGCTATTTCTTGCATTGCTTTGACTAGAATCAAATCCTTTTCTGAAAGAAGTTTAATTAGAACAAGTAAAGAAATGCTCTGTGTATTATAGAACTGTCACAGAGGTATTAGCTGTGTCCATTTGGGTACACCTGAATGATCCTTCATGATAGAGTTGTAACTGATGCAAACACTTCTGTGTTTGATATTTCTGTTCATATCTCTGTATTTTCTTTCTTCCCATCCTTTGAAAACAGCTCTCTGAATTAATGACAGTTTAGTAATGGTAGAGGTTGAACTTATCTCCATGCATATCTCATCAACCTGACATACAGTCCACAAATGCTGCAGAGAAAGTAGCTGTCTCTGCCTTCAGAGTCACTTACACAGATAGCCTGTACAAGGCCTCTCTAATGTTGGAATGGAACTCGAAATATGCCTTTAAGCCAATACTCCCCCATTTCTTTCCTGTTCCTAGAAAGAAACGTGAGCTTCTTCCCACTCACAGACTCTCAGGCTAGGATCTACTCCGCTGACATTTCCTGAGGCAACCTACTGGGCGTTGCTACAGCAGCAACAGCTCTGACGTTCAAGGTAGTATTTATTCTTCCCCTAGGAATTTATCCATGAGTCAAACCTCCATCTCTGCCAAACATTAATTCTTGGCGTTGGTGCTGGTGCCTTGTCCATTTGGCTTCAAGCCTTTGCGTGGGCAACAGTCACAATACCGGTAGCATTTATCAGCTGTGTTTCACCATCATCCCTGCTGTAACTACACTGCAATTTCGAACAGCTGGAAAATTAACTGAATTCCACATATTTAAAGCAAAGACCCTTACCTAATCACAGTGCATGAGGGTATTCTGCGTGTTTTTTGTTTCACATAAGTAAAAAAAAAAAAATTAAAAAAAAATTAGAACGGGAATTGAGCTAATCGAGTTGAGTCTTAAATAAAATAAAGTCATTGTAAACTATAATGAAACTAAGATGTGGGTCTCATGAGTCTTTGCTCAGCACAGTATTTAATTTTTCATTATAACTTTAGTTTGTTGTAATTTTTTTTTTTTACTTAAATAGTGTTTTCTCTTACAAACATCCAAAAAAAGTTGTATTATATATGTGAGGTATACCCCAAAAGTGTCTTTAATTTACTAGCATTTGCCTGAAACAATAAGCATCCTTCCATTCAGGGGTTTTTAAGTCAGATTTTAAGCCAGAACTCTGAAACTCTTAAAAAAAATAACAGTTAGTGAGGCTCATTGTTGCAGGAAGTACCAGAAAGAACAGCATCAAACTTTCAAAGTTGCAATTAAAGTTCTCCTTCAAGAAGAATGAAAGTTCTAGAAACCCTCAAACTAAATATATCCTGTGAAGCCATTCCAATCTGATTTTTATAAGAACATATCTTTTCTTAGTATTTTTTTTAAAAAATATATCTTAAGAAACATTTTGAAACCTGAAAGTTGAAACTCCATTTTCTTAAATTTGTGTGAGAATTATACTGGAAGTTTGCAGTAGAATGTTTCATGCGTAGGTAATTTATTTGCTAATTTATTAATAGGATTTGAAATTTTTAAACCTTTTAATTTGAGATTAATTGTCAACAACTCTTTTTTTTTTTTATCTGAGAGCTTTTTATTCAATATTAAAAATATACTACGATATAAATTGCAGTATTGTAAATTTTTAAAACTACAGAAGCACTAATGCTTGAGATTTAATTTAAGAGGCAGTTTATTACTATTGTCATAGTGGGGAATTCTGTATTACCACTGATGTTTTCCTATTTTTTGGTTCCAACTAGGAAAGTCTGTAACTAGAATAGTACCATTAGATTCTCTCCAGTGGTTTTCATCAAAAGGACCAGACTAAAGGAAGACATTTTTGGAATAAAATGCATATGTATGGCAGCATTACACAAGGCAGAGAAGTTCTGCCAATACCGGAGCAAAAGATGAAACCTCATTTGTGAAATAAGTGATGGCTGCAGCTTACTCCTATATGAAGAAATCAGGCAAATAAATGGAGATTAAATAGGGCATTTTGCATCCGTTTAGGAAGAAATAATACTTTGTATCTGTACAAGCCAAAACAAGCTATTTATTGGTTAAATAATGAGAAGAGGTTTGGATGTGTGAATGCAACAGAATGCAGCTCTCCTATCTGAATAAATAACAAAAGATTGTGGAGAGATCTGAAAGATTTACTTTGGGTTTAGCATACGTATTTAAGCCCATTTCAGCATATCTGCCTGTAAAAAATGATCATGAAATGGCAAAGTGGTGGCCTCAAAGATACTGAGCATGGTGTATGTTCATGGTATATGTAGTAGCTTTATCATGTAAAGGAGCAAACAATTCCAATTTAAATTAAAAAGGAGAATGTTGATGGTAACTTTTTGGAAATTTCCTACATCTCCATGCAAAAGGTAGATCTTCTGACATGAATTCACCAGTGCGTCACTTCTGGTCAGCTTTTTTTGTTGTGCTCTCCAGCAAAAATGATCCAAGGTGTGCTGAGCTTAGGCAGAATCTTTAATGTGCACATTTGTGAGTTATAATAAATCTGGACCTCTAAGGAAGTGTTAGAAGAGGAAAGTTTTGAAGATAAAATCTAAAATATTTTAAAGTAATTTTTTTTTTCCAATATCACTGTGAGAATAAATGACTAAAAGGACTATGATGCTCAACTACTAATTTCATATTCCTGTGCAGTATAAGATCTTGTAGATAAAGTGCATCATGTCAGTGAAAACCCCCCAACACCTATTTCATTAAAAGATACTGCATCATGAAAAGCAATAGCCTGATGAAATCTCTCTGCAATGCACATAAAGAACTTTTATTTCAAATTAATTTGAAACTCAAGCATTGTGAAAACACCAAGCCACTTTTCCTTATTGGCATAATTTATTATGCAGAACTTCTGGAATTGCAGGTGTTTACTCAGTTTCCATTTTCTCCCCTATTCTTAGTAAAATAATTGTATTAATCACTCACCAGAAGCAAAAAAAAAAACCAAAAAAAACCCCAAAAACCCAAAATAACCTAAGCTCTTCCATATAGCAGCTTCTGAAGTGTATTCAGCTCAGATTTCCCACACAGCAATGCCCATTAGTTACTCCAAACACTTTATGTTTGTGTACAAAAAGATTAATACTGAAATTTTCCCACTTTTGAATAGCTGACTGTAGTATTTTCTACAGCTTTGAGAACCACAATGCAATGAGATAGCGAAAGAAGCTCTCACTAGATGATTCATTTATATATTTTTATATTTAATTTTAACCTCAGACACATTTTGAAATGTGAAATACTATAGGTCTCAGATTCTTGTAAATTGGCCAGAATGATTCAGACCTAGCAGGAAGCTCATAGCCATCTGGCTGTAGCTTGAGATCTCTCCAGAGAGCGAATCAAGTGTCAGAGAGCATCTTTATGTTAGAGTGAATCAACTATAACTTACTGTTTCAAAACTTACAGGTTTGAAATAACTGCAGTGACCCTGCAGACAAGTACATGATTTGAAACTCTGAATTCCACTCCCTGTAACCACCCTGGCATTGATAGGCAGAATGAAACCCTTAGCTCTGGGATGTATAACTATCACCAGCTGCATTTGAGTGAGTGCATTATAAAGATGCGTGGAGTGGTTAAGAGAACCATTACAGACCTGAAGAATCAATGTAACAGTCAGTAGCAACAACATACAAGTTTGTGATAACATTTACTCGCAGAATGTATCTTTGCAACGACTGGAAGATCTTTTGTCAGTAGGAAGCTGGGTTCCAGATACTGAACCTTTCTCAGCTGAAGAGAGAATGAAACACCTTTAAGGCTACAGGCCTGCATGATGCAGAGCTGCAGAAGAGTGTAATTAATAGAGCAGATTTCATTTTCTGTTGCACAGAGATTGCCATCTTAGAAAAGGATATTACAGACCTTGCTCTGGTACTCCCAAAATAGCTTGAGCTCTTATGGTAAAATTCTTGCTGTGGGTAAAGCAACAGAAGCTTAGATCTCTGCTTTCATATTTTTATGAAAGCACAGCATCGAAGCACTAAGGAACAGCCAGACTATCATGAAGAATCTCACTGGTGTATAACTGCAGAGGATTGGTACACGAGTCACATAAAATTGCCACAATCCTGTTCTTAGTCTAAGAAATTATTAATAACAACAACAGCTAATAAAGAGACAGAAGTATCTCTCTAAAGAGAAGGCTGCTGAAGCCTTTTGCACCTGTGCTGTGGTTTCAAAGTTAGATAACTCAGTCAGAGTCCAGAAGAATAATCTTTCCTCACTGTGTTGACTCTGGGATGGTCTACAGGTTGGCACAACCTTCTATGTTACTTGTACAAATTAATGAAGTGTTAAATATTGTGTTTGTTTCTCCCTTCTTCCCAGTCATGGTTTAAAAAGGGATGTCTCAGAGGCCTCCAAATAAACCACTGCAGGGATTCTTTTCCATTGTCATGTACAGTCCAGTCCTATACTGCTATGGCAGTGAATAATGCTTCAATGCTTCACTTATTGTGCCTCCCTGAGCGGGGTAATGTAATTTGTGCAAAGAAGGGGTGAAATACTGAGCACATAGGTTGCACGAGAGAAGTGGATTTTTCTGTCATTTCTTTTAGCCTTCCAAGTAAATTTAAAAACACAAACAGCTGGTGCACACCTGCTCCTGGACTCCCAGGTCCTACTTGCTTCATATCTTCAGCTCAGAAGACTTTGACTTTTTCAACAGTTATTAAATATTTCTTCAATATTTTTCTAGGTCAGTTTTGCTTTCATGCTTTTGGTGTTATACTTGGGATGCATAAGCTTTTATAAAATCTGTTTAACAGAAAAAAATAAAACAAACAAACAACAACCAAGAGGAAGAAGATGAATGCCTTATTTATACAAATTGGGAGTGTGTGGATATTAGATATATGAAATCTAAAGCTAGTGAGAAAATGAAATTTCTGTCTCAGGAGGAATTTCAATATTTTGATGTTTGTTTTATCTTCAAAATAACTCTAAATGAAGAAAAAATTCTAAGAAAATATTTGATAAAACCTATACAGCATCAGCATGCTGGTTTTACACAAAACATTTTAAAATTGCCCATGAGACATGAACTGCAGTGGGTATCATTCTAAACTTTTTATTTAGATCAAACTTCGTATTTCATTACTATTCTTCAAGTAAAACATAAATAAATTATGTATAGCTGGTGGTTTTGTACTTTCCTGGATGAAAAATAACATAATACTATTAATGCAGGTGTCAAGAGGCATTTTCAATCTTTTTTTTTTTTTTTTTTTGTGGAGCTGCATTTGCCCTGCTTGTTGTAGAACTAAATTCAGAATGTCTGTGTATGTGTAAATTTATTAAGTGACAGATAAGAATTTAGTCAGCTTCTGTGTCATTGCTCTCTCCCTCACTGGGAAGCCAACCTCCAAGGCTCTGAACATCTGCTGTCATATAGCAGAATGGCAATAGTGGTGTCAGAGAGTAAAACTGGTGTTGGAATTAGGGACAACTATATCCTCATTTAGCATATGGCAACATGAGTTCTCATCAGTCATTTATCTCCTAACATGTGCCTACATCTGAATCTTAATGATGGGAAGAGAGGGATGAGTGAAAGCCTGCCCTTGGATACATATAGTTCTCTAGAATCATCACATACAAGGTTAAACAAAGATCAGATGAAATGGGTTGCTCCCAAAAGTCCACACTGCACACACAGTACTAATTTCTACAAGTAATTGGAAATCTTCTGTTAACTGTCAGCTTTTATGGACAATTCCTACAGGTTTACAAACACAAGGGGCATGTTCAAGATACTGAAAACAATCAGGATTATGTCTGTAAAACATTGAATAAAAGCTGTCTCCACTGAATGCATTGTGTATTGGGGGGAAAAAAATGACTGTATTTTACTTTAGTGATGGAAACAGAATAGTGTTCTTTCTCTGGTAGCAACCTCTGTCTCTAGAGAAGCCAAAGAAAGGATTCTCCTCACTGATAATTGTTCCACACTTAAGAGAAATAAGATGATGGAAAAACCCATAACATCAGCTTCAAATAGTTTGGCTGAGCTGTTATTACTTGAAAAATAAATACAAGATAGTCATAAAGTCAAAATGATTCAAGGTTATATGACACCACTGAAGGCTCTTCACGTTGCTTTGTTTTACCTTTCAAGACTGAACAGCATTTATAGCTTAGTGCATTTCTATAAATCTACTTGGTTGAAGTTGTTATGTAAAGATTTGCCGTAATTTAATTCACTGCATCTCAGTGGAGCTCCTGTTTGAGTACTCTGCATGCCAGGTGTTACACTGCAAGGAAATGGGGAACTGATCCAGACCTGATACAAAAGAACACTAATCTCTACTTGACTACAATGATTTTCATATTTTTTATAATCACGATACGGGGTGGAAAAAAATGTCAACAGATCTGACACACAAGTGGCAAGAGACCAATCCAGCTCTATTATCATTAATTATTTCTGGATTGGATCCCAAGCAGCTCAGTTAAGAATCTCCTCTGGCTCCTTCAGTGACCCTTCAGCAGTGCCAACACAACACACAGAACCTGATGCTGAATTCTGAGGAAGCTGACCTGACTAATGGCTCACCATTTTGTTTTCAATTTTCCTTGTCCCTCAAACTCTTCTAAGATAAATGAGGGGTGGAATAGAGGTAAAAAGTGGTATTTAGGGATGTAAGGTGTCAGGAAAGGGAACTGCCTGTGTTGAAAGAAAAGTCCTTAGTATAAATGAGCAGGTTGAATTTTGCATTTTCTGCTCTTTATTATATTGGTATCCACTTTCCATTCAAAGGCATTGTAAAGGAAATCAGGATTTTTTGTGTCAGTTCCACAGGACAAAGAGTGGTTGCAACTAGCAGCTGGAGCATACAAGATACACGTAAAGGTGGCTGCTGGTGTCCAGAGTGCCTTTGCCTGATTTTGCAACACTGTGCTCTATTTGCAAAAGGTAAGTTGAAGTTGCATAGAAAGCAGGTTCTGGAAATTGCTTTTACATGGGAGAGCATTTTAAGTTAGCCAAGGGCTTCAGTGCTGCCAGAGGAGGAAATCCTATTCCCACTTGTTCATTCCACCCCCTACATTTGTTTACAAAAGTGCCATTCATGTAGCAATGCAAAAACCCACTCGAGTCTGGGAACTGATGTTTATTTATTTGAGTTGTAACTGGGATCAGTTCCCTGAGCAGCCACATGAACATTTCTTTTAGCTGAGAGGATGATTTTGTTGGTATATGAAGAGCTTTCAGCAGCAACACTGGCTTACAACGACTTTGAGTGCTCAAGGAACTGGGAGTACAATTCTCAAGGAAAGAGTGGCAGTTTGCTTTAAAACTAGGGGGCAAATGGAGAAATGGCTACTTTAACCTTGATGTTGGTCTCACTATATCTTTCGCATTTGTAAATCAATAGTGTGTAGCACACTGCATGCCTCACTAAGCCCACAAAGAAGATATAGGAGTGCATTCTCTCTGCAAAGCACTGAGATTTGTGCAACTTCCATTAACATTGAGTTAAAAATATAGCCCAAAGCATGAATCCAACGTAAATACCAGATGCACAGAATGAAATATATGCTTTAGTCTATCCTTTATCTGGACACCTGCAGTTTCATAACTCTTTCGCAGCTTATCGGTGTTAAACTGACTTTAGATCATATTCTGCTTCTTTTCTTGGTGCTCCCTCTGGGGCAGATTGTTCCTGGTTGTGTTGTGAGAGCACACAGTCTGAGAAACATCAGTAGCACCTCCTGCATTTCTTTGTGACCTTTTTCTGTTTTCATTCCTCAGAATTACGGATATATTAAAGGAATGGGAATGAGAACTACCTGAAAGGAGGTTGTAGCCAGGCGGGGGTCAGTCTCTTCTCCCAGGCGACCAGCAACACAACAAGGGGACACAGACTCAAGTTGTGCCAGGGGGAGTCCCTGTCCATGGGGGGGTTGAAGAAAAGCTTGGATGGGGCATCTAGTGCCATGGACTAGTTGAGTGGATAGAGCTGGGTGATAGGTTGGACTGGATGATCTTGGAGGTCTCTTCCAGCCTAGCTGATTCTATGTCTTCAGGTCATATCCTTGTATCAGGTACAATGAAGACAAAAGATTTTCCTGGTCCTCACATTTATTACTTGGAATCATAAAATTGTGGAATACCAGATTTGAAGGGACATTAAGGATCACCCAATCCAACCAGTCTTGACAAAAGCACAGTCTAGAAAGGTTGGACCAGGGGATCCTTGATATCCATTCAAGGAATCATAGAATGTTAGGGGTTGAAAGTGACCTCTGAGGATCCTGCAGATCCCAAGGATTATTCAGTCCAACCACACTGCCAAAGCAGAAACAGAAAAATCACAAAGAAATGCATCCAGATGAGTCTTGAAAGTCTCTAGAGAAGGGGAGTCCTCAACCTCTCTGGGAAGCCTGTTCCAGTATTCTATAACCCTTAAAGAAGTTGTCTTCATGTTTGAGATGAAATTTCCTATGTTCCAGTTTGTATCCATTGCCCCTTGACCCATCACAGGACACCAAAGAGACTGCCCCCTTCTTCTTGACACCCACTCCTCAGGTATTTATAAATATTAATAAGATCTTCTCTCAGTCTTCTTGTTTCCTTTTTGCCCTCAGTCATCTGCATTTAATGAGTGTTAATCTGATGGGGCAAATGGTCAGTGCTATTGGTAAATTTCCAGCTTCTCTCACCTCATTATATTCCTGCGTGGGTGAAACAGTCAAATTATTTCCCCACTATTCCTTATTTCAGAGGATAACATTGTTGGCTGGGCCAAGACCTTTTATTACAAGTTTCTGTACCATGTGCTCTCTTTATGCTTGAGCTATAAACCAAGGCAGGGGAGAAAGGATTTTCATAACAGAAATGTTCACACCACATTAATTGTATCAGCATGAACTGTGGCACTACAATAAAGGTTGTTTTAATTTGACTAAAAATGAATAGATTGCTGTGAATCAATTGCAATCTAATAAGGGTCTTATTGTAAAACCTACTGATAAGATGGAGTGGGGTTGTTCAGAACCATGCTTCCTGGGAATGAGATTTCAAAAGAACCTAATGCTGACTTTTATAAACCTTTGCTCAGTGATGCTAATGGAAATATAGAAACCCCTATCTCCCAGTGTTTCCACTTTTCAATAAGCTGTTGCTAGATTATTATTAAAAGATAATTCTGTTTCTTAAAGCTCTAGTCTGAGAGGGATTGAGCTGCTCCTGTGTAAAATTGAGTGCTCTTAACTCCTGTTGTCTGTAAAGGAAGCTGAGGGTACTTAGCAGCTCACAAGCTCAGAAAAAAAAGATTGTCTAAGCAAGAGGATTATCTAGGATGTTTAAGACAGATTCCAAGCTGAAGCCTAGATGACTGTCTTGACTAAATGCCTTTGCTCTCATGAGATGCCACCTGGAGTACTGTTCACAGTTTTGGAGCCCCCAACACAAGAAGGACATGGAACTGTTTGTGAATCCAGAGGAGGCCACAAAGATGATCAGAGGGCTGCAGAAGCTCTGCTATGAGGACAGACTGAGAGAGTTCGGGCTCTGCAGCATGGAGAGGAGAAGGCTTCAGAAGACATTATAGTAGCCTTCCAGCATCTGAAGGATCCTTTCCCTTTCCCTTTCCCTTTCCCTTTCCCTTTCCCTTTCCCTTTCCCTTTCCCTTTCCCTTTCCCTTTCCCTTT
>VWZI01008852.1:68247-87550 GCA_013396835.1 Psilopogon haemacephalus | reverse complement strand
CCTTCCCTATTTCCCTCTTTCCTTTCTCCTTTCCTTTTTTTCTTTTCCTTTTTCCTTTCCTTTTTTCTTTTACTTTTTTCCCCCTTTTTTCTCTTTTTTCCCCGCCTCAAGCCTCAGTCACACTGTCAAGGTGAAGACATACCTCTGTGTGATTTAGCTGACTAGATATGTCAGAAATAATGAAAAATGGCTAGCCCTAAAATAAATGGTCAAAGAAAAGAGTAGAAGGCAAATTATATACCCAGACTCACTGGCAAACATTTATTGATAGCAAATGCATTTGAGGAATTTAGGAGCAGTTTATGAATTATTCACAAACAGAATGGTGATAGATTTTTGCAGCAAACAGAATCAGCAGCAAATAGCTTCAAAACCCTTGAAAATACAATGTGTGATAGTCCCATATTAATCACTTGATTGAGGCTCTATGGTTTAAAGTACTAATCACTAAAGTCAGACAATCATATTTATCTGAATCTCCTGGACTAACTGGGAAGGAAAAGGAACTTCTCTTTGCTTTTAGAAATGTTCAGTTATGCTTTGCTCGGGTATTTTGTTATTTATGATTCTGATCCTAATCAGATCCATAAAAATAAAAGGTGTATGAAAATGTAATCAAATCTAAATTCAGTTACAATTCAGCTGACTAAAGAGAGGATTATGTTTTATTTTAAATTAAAAATGCTTTCTTTCAGCCTATTTGTAGCCTCCTTCAATGACAGATTAAAAGACTGATATCCTGAGACACCACTACTTTAAAACTTTATATAGGCAAACACTAAAAAACACATAGAGGTTTTAGCAATATTTGCTGCTCTTTCATACATTCAAGTATGTTAAAAATTCCTTCCTGTTACACTTCTTTATTAGTGATCACTGAAGCAGAGGGACATTAGGTTACACTGACATCACCAGTTGCTTATGGCGTATGTACCAATTTTATTTTAAAAGACAGGTGCTCCTTGACACTAGTCCTGTGCCAATAGACCCTAAGTCAGTGGAGTATTCAAGCACATGCTTTCTTCTGATATGGAATTTCAACAATCCCTCCAAACACAATCATTGCTCTCTTCATAATGGCCAGAGGAAAAAAAAATCCTGCCTAGAGGAAAAAGAAAAATAAGATAAAGGTTGCTAAGATTTTAATTAGGTATCATTTGCTACAGGTGTTCCTGTTTTAGCTCTGAGCCTTAACCCCACTTCCAGAGGAGCATGTGTATTATTGGGCACAGAGCTGGAGTCACTGATATTCTCCACAGAAGCTTTGGAATTGTTTCTCATGCTTGCTATCTACTCTGCAAGTACTGCATATAATACTGCCAGCCTCCTTTGCTTTAGGAACACACTTCTCATTCCAGATCTCTGCTAACTTGCAGAGCACAAAGCTGTTTAATAAAACAGTCATGAAATGCTAACTCTACCTGTGTAATGAGCTTATTTATTCTTTATCCATAACAGCAGTTCACTTCAAACACTTCTCACTCATTGAGAAAGAGACATTGCTCACAGATTCTCTATAGATTTTCAGTTTTCTCTGTAAACGTTCTACGATGTCTGTTAAATATCACTTTAGTCTAAGGCTTTAGGAATTAGAGCAGCCACACTAAAGTAGGATAAAGTAATTTCAAAGTAAACTGTAAATATTGTTGCGTGCCCAGCAATGGATAATGGATACAATAATCTAAAACTGTTACTTCCATATCGATAGAATCAGACTTGAAAAGTCACATTCTGCTTTTCCATTCAAATTTGGCAAGGATTGTGCCTGAGACTAAAAGCCAGCTCTTTGCAGCTGCTAATGGGTAACAGTGCTTCATGTCAAAGCCTGACCCTGTCACTTGGACCTAGCTCTGCATTCTAGCTCCCATATAATCCTACATTTGAGGCTATGTACAGGTTGGTCTCTTTTAGGAGCCTTTTTCTTCTTCGTGGTAGTAATTTAAACCAATGTCTTAATGAGCATATATGAAAGCCCATGGGGGCAAAAAGCTTTTGTTTTAAATATTGTTTAATAAAGTTGAGCACATATAAACATTTTGCTGAATCAAGATAGATTTAACTGTTGCTTAAATATTTCCCTGAGTCACTGATTTAGTTTGGTCCATTACAGTATCAGACCATCTGTGAGCTTTAGATGTAAATCTGAAGCCTGGGAATCTTTGGAACAGAACAGATATGTGCTATGGTTTTTAAGATTTAATGTGAAAACTTTAGAATAATGTTGTTAACATTGTTTACAAAATAACTGCAGCAGCTATATATTCTGTCTAGTCCAGATGGATAAAATCTCCAAGGGACATTTGTTTTTATGGCCTCTAGCTTATTATTTTAACACCTAACTTTTATGAGGCAAACTCATTATTTTTAGCAGTCTTTTAAATGCAGTGAAAGGGAAAAGAGGACCACAAATCTGTTATATTTCCAGCTACTGAACTAAATTTCAACAGTCAACATAGACCCTGTGCATTTCTTAAATAAAAATAACGGTAACTATCTTTTGACCAAAGCTTTTTCCCATCTCTGATTAAAGCCCAGACATTATATTCATGGATTTACCTTTATTATTGACTCAGTTGTGCCCGGTGATAATGTTCTATCAGGGTGTGTTAAAATCAACTGTAATTTAGCTCAGAGTTCAGCTCAATACATGCGATGTATAATAAGTAGTCTGTGATTTAGAGTTGTTAAAAAAGCCTGAAGAAAGACACAGAACCACAAAACCAGGCATGATGTAACCTCAGCAAGTCACTGATTTCCTTTACTAATCCTAGACAGACTCAGCTTTCTCTAAATAATGTTTGACAGCCATTTGTCTAACCCGTTTTTAAAATAGCCCAGTGATGCAGGATCTTTGGCTTCTCTCGACAGTTGTGTTTTAGCACTTAACTCTCTTGCCAATCAGCATGTTCTTAATGTCTAGGTTAAATTGCCCTTGTGGCGGCTTAAATCCATTACTTATTTTCCATGAGGATACATTAGTGCTTTCCTCTATTTGCCAGCCTTTTGATGACATCAGCTGTCAGCTGAAGTCCATACTTGTTTCTCTGCTTGGTCTGCTCTCAACTATATAAAGCCAGTACTTTCCACCATTCTTCACAGATTTGGTTGGAAATGTCCCTGTGTTTCTTTGTCTTCTCTGGGCTTCAATTGCTGCAGTTATGTTGTACCCAAGTCTGATGCAGTACTCCAGCTAAACCACACCCATATTAGAGAGACTTCAGATAGCTTACAGCATGCATACACATACCTCACAGTGCACGCTGGCCCTGTGGATGTGTGTCCCATTTTTGGACCATTAATTCTCAGATCATCTTCTGTAGAACTATTTCTATTGTTCTGTCTTGTAGCTGCATGTCACTTTGTATTTAATGCCATTGAGTTGCTTATTATTTTGCTGATTTCATCACATCACTTCAGATTTCATTCCTATCCTCTAAAGTGCTTGTCATCCCTCCCAGCTTGTTAGCATCTTCAAATTAGAAGTGCTTTCTATTCTGTCATCTAAATCGTCAATAATGGATCAGATGGCTGCACTACAGGATGGATTTAGGATGGCAGAGTTCTGTTAAGGGCAAACTTGAACAAGCTCTTCCTAAGATCCAGTTTGCTTCTAAAATGATCCATCCATTTCTGTTTTACCTTTATTAATTATTTGTGGAGTAGCAGTGCTCAGTGTTCTGAGAACAGGCATGTCCTGAGAAGTCTCATGTCGCTCCTCAGACAGGAAGAAAACCATTTTGAGCTGGCTCAACCTTAAGAATCACTATTCCTAATGAATGTGTACAGACCTCATAGGCTCAGGAGGGTCAATACTAAGTGAAGAAACAGGTGGTACTGAACATGAGGGATCTGGTTTCTCAGATCTGTTAATATTAGAAAGACATATGAAACATTCAAGAGTGAATTCTGTTTTGGCTTGACCAATCCACAGTTCCACTGCCTCCTTACACGCACTAGTCAGACATTATTGTGTTCTCAATAATTTTAAAATCTATTTCCAATTCTTTCACATTCTCTTTCACATCCTGGTGCTGCAGTCATAAGCACAGATGTAACCCTACAGGATTTCTTTGGATAACCTGAAAATTTTCTTTGTTTAATAAACAATGTATATAAATTTCATTAAAATGCAGTTTTAAATGATTTTTTTTTTAATGTATGTGCATGGAATTTTAAACAATTCTTTTCACGCTCATTCATTTTCAATTTGTCAAATTTTTAATTTATTAATTTATTTTGAGATATTTGAATTTTTCTGGCCAAATGAAATTTCTCATATTTGCCTCCTATAAAAATGTTCCTGTAAGTGGATAACAGAAATGAAACACAACACAAATTAATCAGATTTTATTTGCTATAGGGAAAGATAATACTCACAATTTTTCCCCCAATATTTTATTAGTCTTTGTGCCAAAACATTGAAAGACTACCAATGTTTTATATTCTTATGGTAATTATGCAGATCAGGACATTTACATCCTTCCTAGTACATCCTTCCAAGTAATCTTTCTAAAGCCATCTGAACACAGAAAATATTTACAAAATATATGTTGCTGGAAAGTTGTGCAACAATAATGTTTCCAGAGAAAGTTTTATTCAAATTGAAAGAAGCCATTTAATAATTTCCTTCCAAATATTCAGTACTGAGTCCTACTGAAGCTGTATCAGCCATTTGTTGTCAGACAGCATTAAATGTGGAAGCAAACCAATAGAAACCTAAAAAAATCCTTTTAGGGAAATTTCTATTTGGGTGTCAAAAAAAGTTTTAAACTGATTTACTTTACAATTAAAAAAAAAAACAAAAACAAACAAACCCAACCCAACCTAGTTTTATGTCATTTGCAGACCAATATAATTAGATCTTTAATAATGTGCAACTGAATCTATTTGAATAGCAAACAAAACCCAACTGTGAATCTGTAGATCAGAATACTGATGATTTCAAGTGGAAAAATAGCTTAGAGACAGATCTCCTGAGATCATGTTGACACTACACCTTTCTGAACTCTGCAGCATGGTAGGAATGTAATCCTGTGCCTTTATAACTACTGAAAGGTGAGCAGTATGTGACAGTGTTAATTATGAGAAGGTGCAAACACATCCATAAGCTAGACAGCCTGTAGACACCAGAAAAAAAGTTAGAGCACAAGGGTCAGGTTTTCTGTTCCCTGACATCAGCACTCTACTCATTCTGCTGAGGACAGCACTGTGCAAAATGCTACTCTTTATTCCATAGCAGCTCTGAACTTTTCCATCCTTAATCTCTGGGTTGATGATTTTTGCCATAAACTCTCAAAACCCAGAATAAATGCCAGAATATTTTAATATTTGCATTCTTCTGAAAAATGTTTTCACTGCACATTTATCTTAGATTTTGACATTAAATGTGCCTTGAGCATTCAGAGACACGTCCAGACCGAATTCACTTGACAGTTGGATCATAAATGAGAATCTTGATGGTTTGCTGCACAACAGTTGATAGACTTTTGCTGATAACTATTAGCTTAATTCTGTGTATGAACTCATCTTTGTGTACTGAGCTGTGCAAGTCTTTCACAAGAAAATGTAAAAGAGAAAAAGAAGAATTCCTTTAGGCAGCATTTACAGGTGTTTATGTTCAAATTTTACTGAAGTGGAAGCAACCTATAACATGAATATACTAAGGAACACCTATGTTCATACTTGCTTAAGTATGTACCAGTGTAATGTACTGTGAATCAGCAAGGCTGTTAGGGAAGAGGTAAAGGGAAAAAAAAAAACAAAACAAAAAAAAAAACCCACAGTGGAAACTTCTTCAGTAAGTGAATAGGGTGATACATTTTAAAAATATTTTTTTCCAAGAAGCAGAGGAATGAGAAATGAACCAACTTAGGCAAGAATGAAATTGATGGACCCAGTCTGAGATTACAATAAGAATGTGTCTGTTGGAGGCATGTTCAGTTCTTTAGGGAACTTAAAGGAAAATTGGAAAATATTTGAGGATCTAAAGCAAGGTAGCCCTGGTGATCATTTGGTTTCATTGAGAAATCTCAAGGATGAGCTTTGTGTAAAGTATAAAAGATTAGTCATCACCAACAGCTAAATAACTGTAAGATTGGAAGGCTTTAGAAGAGATTAAATGTTTCAAAGAACTAAATGAAATGTGAATTGGTTTGGTATAGGCAGCTTTTTAGTAAAAGTTTAATCATGTTAAATGATTTATATTTTCACAAACAGATGATTCTTTAATGTATTTAATGAAGGCATAGAGCTATCTAACATGTGGGACTTGAAGCTAGCAAAGAGAACATATTATTAGAGTTATCTGCACCTGCATTATTAGCTGACTATCACATACTTCCTTCCCTCAGTTCTTCCTGCCACTGTAGAGGAAGACTAACATTAACAAAGTAAGTTAAGGGTCCAAATCCTAGCTTTATACGACAGTAAAAAATGAGAATGTCCTGGTGTTTATTCTTTTGAGCTCCTGTCTTAGAAACCTAAGACCTACTACATGTATTCTGAAATATTATCTGTGCTGGCACAATAAATGTGACACAATAACCCCCTTGAACTGCACACCTTTCTCTTGGCTACTTGAATATCTCATCTTGGATGTCAAGAGCTTCAAGATTCTGGAAATTCTGAGCACAAGTTGAAAAGAATATCTTCCCAGTCAAAATATCTAACTTTAGATTTAAGGTAAGCTTCTGCAAAGTTTCTAGTAAGACAATGCATTTTAGTTTCATGATTTTTTAAAGACAAACCAAACTCATTGATCTTAAGAACTATGGAGTTCAAAGGATGTTGCCCATATGGTAGCAAGACCCAATAGATGCTTGCTGCTTTGTATGTTGAGATGAACAAGAACTTACAAAGTGATGTATTTCTTTGGGGGTTCTCACCTGGTTTTGTTTTTCAGACTTTACCTGTCTGATAAATGGAAATGTTTTAAATTCAGGAGGTGTGAAATTCAACCATCCCAATGTTGTGTATCAGCAGAGGACCCTCTCTGCTTCTGTAACAACGGGCACTACACAAAGATGTAATTTCAAACACAGTTAAATCAGTCTTGTGCTAAGCAATTCAACTCATCCTTCACAGTTCAGACCAAGCCCTTGATTTTTTTTGGTGATTTTCTGTCGGCCTGGTGATTTCTGCCCTCTGGGTTAAAGATGCAGGAAATCAATGTTTTCATATCAGTTTAAGGTCATCTGTATTGCTGCAGCATCACAAGAGGCTTGAGAAACTGCCACAAGGGCATCATATCACCATTGCTCTACCATTAGAGCAGGCTATTCAAAAGGACTTAATGATCACTTGTTTTCTTTAATGTTCTTTTCCTTTTCCTCTTGCTGATAGATGACTTGCCACAGCACTTGGTACAATACTCAGTCTCACTTAGTGCTGTCCAGCTGAAACATTCAAAACTCACAGATGGCACAGCCTTAAGTACTAAAGTACTTTCTAAATCTCTGCTAAATGAACAAACTGCAAATATGTCTTCTTAGAAGGAGGCTTCTGCCAACAAGATGTTCCCAAGGTATGGTGAGGGACTTTAGTTTTAAGTGAAGGATTTTCTTGAAAGCATTTACGTAACCACAGCAAACTTTCTCATCTTTAACCAGTCTTGAATTCCAGCCTTATACAGGTGTGCTGGTTTGGGCTGGCACAGTGTTCATTTTCTTTACAGGCCCTTGTATAGTGCTGTGTTTCACTGTTTTGACTAAACCAGCCTTGATAACACAGATGTGTTTTAGTTATTGCTATGCACTGCTCAATACAGGGACGAGGTCTTTTTTGCTCCTTCCACCACTGCACTAACAGGCTGGAGGTGCACAAGCAGCTGGGCAGTGACATGAGTGGAACAGCTGACCCCAAACTAACCAAAGGGACATTCCATACCGTATGATGTCATGTAGAGCATATAAAGCTGAGGGAAGAAGGAGAAAGAGGGAAAGTTTACAGTTACACTGTTTCTTTTGCCAAGTAATGTGTGATGGAGCCCTGCTTTCCTGCTGCTGCCTGAACACCTGCCTGCTGATAGGAAGCAGTGAATTAGCTCCTTATTTTGCCTTGCTTCCACATGCAGCTTTTGCTTTACCTATTAAACTGTCTTAATTTCAACCCACAAGTTTTCTCACTTTTGCATTTCCAATTCAGTTCCCCATCCCACTGTGGGGGAGTGAGTGAGCAGCTGTGTGGAGCTTAGCTGCCTACCAGTGTTAGCCCACAATAATATGTCCTTAGAGGAGGGGGCCTCTAAAAACCAGTTATTTTCTTTATCTGCAGTAATCTAACCATTTATCTTTTTTGTTGACTGTAGTGTCAGAACACTATAGGTATGCCCATGGCAGGAGGGTTGGCACTAAATGATCCTAGCGGTCCCTTCCAATCTTGACTGATTCTATGATTCCATGATTCTATGACCTCATAATTCAATATTTTAAAAAAAGGAAAAAAAAATCATTTGGCATTACATTATATATTTAAAAAACATTAAACATACTGAATTGAATAGTTGTGTTTTTTTGTTTTTTTTTTTCTTGCCTTTTCAACCAGTACTCATTAAAAAGCTGGCTCATGCATATTAGTTCTAAAGTTCATTTCCAGGCTTAAGAGTATTTTAGAATGACAATGTATGTCCTGCTGGAACAAAATTCTTCTCCTCTCTGGTGAAGCTCCAGAGATTCATCTTTCCCACTTCCCAGGAAATGTTCATATTCAACCATTTCAGAGTGGTTGAGGTGAAGATCTCAGAAAGCAGCAATGGTTAAGTGCTGTGGAAAAAGAATCCCTGTAGAGAAAACTGTTGTCCATATGGATTCAGGAGCTGAGTGGATGGTGACAGCAGCAGAACTCAGATGTGTCCTAAAGGTTAAGCATGAAGATGATCAGAGGGCTGGAGCACCTCCTCTATGGGGATAGGCTGGGAGAGTTGGGGCTATTTAGTATGGAGAACAGAAGGCTCTGGGGAAACCTCAGAGCAGCCTCCCAGTACCTGAAGGGGGCATACAGGAAAGCTGGGAAGGGACATTTTACAAGGGTGAGAGGGAACAGCTTTATGTTTGAGGAGGCTAGATTTAGACTGGATATGAGGAAGAAATTATTTACAGTGAGGGTGGTGAGACACTGGAACAGGCTGTCCAGGGAGGTCATGAATGCCACCTCCCTGGAGGTGTTCAAAGCCAGGTTGGATGAAGCCTTGAGTGAACTGTTCCACAGGAAGGTGTCCCTGCCTATTGCACGGGGCTCAGAACTAGATGATCTTGGAGGTCCCTCCCAACCTATACCATTCTATAAATCTATTAAAGTTGAATTTATTGTTCAGTTATCTTTAATTCTGGAGCTGACAAAAGTGTCACACCAACATTCAGAGATAAAAAAAAAAAAAATCTTGATATTGGCCTGGTACAAAAATTTTTACAAAGCCTCCTCATTGAAAACATGATTTAGAGTTTAGATATGAGGGTTTATCTGCAGGTCAAGTCCAAAGAGCACATAATTTCAAGGGAAAATGTGTATTCAGAAATGCTGCTCAGCTTCCTTGTCAGCAGTTGTGTGCCAACTATTTTACAGTGGACTGTAAGATGATTAAATTACTTTCAGCTGCTGTTTTTCTTGTGAAAAGGAGTGAAGAGAAGCATCCACTTTTCATAGCAGAGGGCGATACAGAGGACAATATGCAAATACACCTCACCTAAGACTTGTTTAAAGAGGTTTTGGGTTCTCTTCACACTAGCAGAATGGAGTCTTGTATGCATTAATGCTTGCTGTGAAGATCTGTGGGGGAAGGGGGAGAAGGCAAAGCATGTGACAGTTCTTATGAGAAAAACAAGATGCAATATGAATGCAAATGAAGGAAATCATAAAACTTGGTCTAATTTGCCTGGTGGCCTTTCATTTTTGAATATACTATGAGACTACAGAATCTGCCTGCCTATTGATCTGTTCATTAGTTGGCCTTAAGCAAGTTGTACATACATTATTTATTAATTTCCACTTTCTTTTATGTTCTGAGGGATATGGATTTATGGAAGAAAAACTCACTCTTCGTCTTCATAGTACGCTGCTAAGTTATCACTGTATTTTGGAGAATAGAATTATTGTAGGGAAACTTTAAGCAAATGGCATCATTAAATCCTTCACTTCTTTCTTCCTTCAAGGATGAACATTACTGAAAGAAGCAGGTAGAGAGGCTGCCCAGGAAAAGTGACAAAGCAGGTGGAAAAAAAAATAACTACACCTACTCATTGTGCCCTGTTGAGTTGTAAGCCATAGGAGAAGCATGAAGAATACAAGAAAGAAAACACTTTCTTTAAGGAGATTTTTGTTTTCTGTGAATACTTCAAGGAGTGACAAATGTTTGATGAGCAGTGAAAGAGAAAATGTCACCTTTAAAGCCCAGGAAGAAACAATACCTTTGCTTTTATGTAAAGCCAACTGTAAAGCTGGCTGGTTGTATATCTCCACTCTGTCTCAGTGTTAAAGCCTCACTTGTAGCCACTTGATGCCCATCACCAGGTCTGACTTGAAAAATATGTTTTTGTTTTTGTTTTTTTTTTTTTTTCTATGATACACATGAAGAACCTAAGATAATTCACATGCAGCTACTTCTAGTTTCTTTTCTTCTATGGAAATGCAGCCATGTAGCTGTGACATCTGGTAAGTTCTGTTTCCTCAGGCAACCATGCTAATGCTATCTGGAAGAACTGTCCTCACCTTTCTGCAGAATACATTTCTGAAGCATGTCTACAGCAGTTCTTCACTGGTTCTCAGCTTCACCATGTCTTTTCTGTTCAGATCAGGTTTTCCCAGCTGAAAAGCATTTTAAAATCAAAAGCAGTATTTTTCACAGGAACTTTCTACACAAGCTGATATAAGACTTAGAGGTCTTGACTAGTATTTTGGTTTGTTTGCTGATCTAACAGGTTTATGTATTTTTTTTTTCATCCTGCCAATCCCAAGTCATTCCTTTTTAAGCTCCCTCTTTAACCTAAGTTCCTGTTTTGAATGAATTTTCAGACTTGAAATTGGTATCAAGTAGTTTGCTTCTGTGTTTTTCCTGGAAGGAAATAAATGTCTGATAAAACACAACTTGTGCTTTTTGCTTATTTTTCTTTGCTTAAATAGTTCTTCTCACCAGATCTGAAGCCCCACACGTATACAATCTTGTTCACATTAGATTGGAGGACCTAATGGTCTTGTCTGTCCTTGGAATCACAGAATCATAGAATAGTTTTAGGTTGGAAGGGACCTTAAAGATCTAGTTCCAACCCCCTGCCACAGATAGGGTCAACTCCCACTAGAATATGTCACTCAAGGCCTCATCTAACCTGTCCTTGAATACCTCCCTGGGCAACCTGTGTTTCACCACCCTCACTGGAAAGAACTTCTAACATCTAGTTTAAATGCATTTTCTCTCATCCTGTCATTGTAAGACCTTGTAAGTAGTCCCTCCCCAGCCCTTTTGTAGGCCTCCTTCAGATACCGGAAGGCAACTACAAGGTCTCCTTGCAGCCTTCTCTTCTCCAGGCTGCAGAACCCCGAAATCTCATAGCCTGTCCTCACAGCAGAGCTGCTGCAGCCCTCTGACCATCTTTGTGTCCCTCCTCTGGACGTGCTACAAAAGTTCCATGTCCTTCTTGTGTTGGTGGCTCCAAAACTGCAGACAGTGCTGCAGGTGGGGTCTGAGGAGAGCAGAGTAAAAGGGCAGAATCCCCTCCCTTGCCCTGCTGCCCACAGCTGCTCTTGCTGCAGCCCAGCACACAGTTGCTGTCTGCAGCCTCATCTTGAGCTTTTCATCACCCAGACCCCCCAGGTCCTTTTCCTCAGGGCTGCTCTCAGCCATTCACCACCCAGCCTGAATTTGTGCTTGGGATTGCGCTGACCCAGGTGCAGGACATTACACTTGGCCTTGTTGAATTTCATCAGGTTGGCCTGGGCCCACATTTCCAGCCTGTCCAGGTCCCTCTGGATGGCTCCCTGCCCACTAGCAAGTTGACTGTGCCAGAGAGCTTGGTATCATCTACAAAGTTGATGAGGGTGCACTGATTCACCTGTCCATGTTGCTGACAAAGATGTTAAACAGCACTGGTCCCAGCACTGACCCCTGAGGGATGCTGCTTGTCACTGGTCTCCAGGTGGACATTGTGCCATTGATCACAACTCTTTGAGTGCAACCATCAAGCCAAATCCTTATCCAGCAGTGCTCCACCCATCAAGTCCATATTTTTTCCAGTCTGGTGACTAGGACAGCATGTGGAACAGAGGCAAACATCTTAATCTTTGTCAGTGCAGGAAAGGCAACCTGCGCTCTCTTTTGCACTAGTGTGGGAGAAGTGTGCCTTTCTTTAGCTTGAAGGCTGGCTGATAGAAATTGAAAAGGCTGTTCTAGTCTAACCTGGATAAAGACAGACAACTATAGGATATATTTCTCTGGTTTCATTTTCCTGGCATTTAGGTCTTGTCTAGAAAGGTAACCCACAGGGGAAAAAAATAGTAGTAACTACTATTGGGTATTATTTGTGTGTTATGCTAATATGCAAGCTAACACTGCGCCTGCTAGCACAACACTGAGTTCCTCTCAGTATGATCATCATTAAGTTTGTGTACACATCATTTTCACCCATGTTTGTGAAAGCAGTTTTGAAGGGAAGCAAGTCATCAGTTGTACAGACATTTACAAAGTCTTTCCCTCAAGCACAGCAGCAAACACATGAACGAGCATCAAGATGCTGAGCTGCTTCTTTGACAGTGTTACAAATGGGCGATGGATGCTAATAATAGAATAAAAGGAGGAGAGAGACCCAGAGGGGGTGAGAGTGATGTTTTGGAGTGACCACTGGACCAGCCACTCAAAGTGTCCGGATCACCTCTGAAGGTCCTCCATGTAGATAAGACTGTATTGCATTTTTTTTCCTAGTTTTTGAGACAAAACCCGCTGTACTGAGGCAGGTATTGCTTGACAACTTCAAAGCTCTCAGTAAGGCTCTGCCTGCTATTCTTCATGTTCCCATTCATTCTACAAAGAAAGGAGAGCTGCAGATGATAGTGTTTTGCAGTTAGGAACAAGAGTTGGTTTCCAAAGTTGCACCAGGGTCATACAGGAACATATCAGATGTTCATACAGGCGCTGCATGCATCCATCTACCAGCATCACAGCACTGAAAGATTTATTATTCAATATGATCTGTTAGAAACTTGGAGGCATCTATATGGTGAGACCTGTGGCTACAATTATATGTAAGTCTATAACTCAATTTCTTCAAAGACTTTTGCTTTAAAATACATCTCGTTCCTTACAAAAGCCTTTCATTCTTTAAGTTAGTCCATTTCCAAAGTGAGTAAGAAAAATCAAAATCAACCCTAAACTACAGGAAGACTATTTGCATGGGGAAGTATCTCCTGCTGCAGTAAATCTTTGGGATCCATAATTCTGGTAGTGCTCTAACACAAAGTATTTTTCACCTGCTCTTAACCAGTGATGTAATTTCTTGGAGCTTTCTCAGCCACGGACGCTGCACAGAGCTTCAAAAATTAAGAGTAAATTTTTGGAAGCCAGTTCAAAGAGTAGCATGTTAGGGTGACATTCCCTGTGTTACATCTCATTTAATGAATGCCTGCAAATGCAATCAGAAAGACCTTGAAATTAAATTTCATAATTGAGCTTAGAACCTGAAATCACCTTACCTTCACAGAAATCAACAACTCTGTAACTACAGTAGTGCAGAGCCTGGGAGTGGGTGAAGATGTGTAGGTGGAAACAGAACATAATTTCATTCTGCTTTCTTGGTGCTGGTAATGTCATAAACATCCTGCCATTCTGATGTTATTGTGTTAATGTTACAATATTTGGTTAATGCAAATCGGAGTCGAGATGTAATATTCTTTATATGGCATTGCCCAGAGCAAAGTAAGAATACCATGACAACAAGTAGCCTGCAAGCTGTCATGTTATTTGTGTTCAGCTTGCAGAACAGCTTATAAAAAGCTATCAGCTGACAGGCATCCTGAACATCAATAGTAATTGAGAGAGAAAGAATAGAACAATAGCAAATGGTGAACATGGGGGGAAAAAAAAAAAAAAGGAAGTACAATAACACACTCTAGGAACGATACTTTTCCATACACTTTGACTTTTCTTAAATGGCAATCATTTATTAGAAAATACCACTTCACAAATAAAACCCTTAAGTGCAACCACTTTAGCCTTCAGACATCAGCATCTTCCCTATAGGGGACTTTACTAACCAAAGATGACAGCATACAAGAAACCCTTCTAACATTATATTGAAAAAAAAAAAAAAAAACAACACCCCAAACTATCAAGCAATTATTAAATTGACAAAGATAAATGCAGGGAAATAATAAAAAAAATATGCATACATTACAGAGAAAAATATATCCAAAGAACAAAACGGTGTGAAGAGTAACACTGCATTTAAGCATCTGTCATCATTTTCATAAATCTATCTTTTAAGAGTAAGCATTGCAGCCATTCATCTATATTTTTAATTCTAAAATAATCTTTCATTGCTGAGGATTTTGGGCTGCCTTACTATTGTTTTGCCACATACAGAAGTACTAAATGATGGTGAAGGAATGAACCTTCTTGTACTGGCAAACTCAATCACACGAGTCACTGCCCTGGGGAAATTCAGTTCTAGGAATCAATAAGCAAGAGGCCACATATTACACAGATGTCTTAGTTTCAGTGGGACTATTAGTGTGAGTAAAGTGAGTGGAATTTGATCCTTTAACTGTTATTGTTTCATCTGGAATTGAAAAAGTGAAACTGTAGCCAGCTGGTTTAAAATCTGAAGTTTTACACACAACACACCACCAACTCGCTACAGTTTTATGTTGTTCCCCAATGAACAGACTTTTCTAGCTGTAGGGTGGAAAGAAAGAAAGAAAGGAAGAAAAGAAAATAGATACAATGCTAAAAAGTCTTGCTCATTGGCATTTCTATTCTAGCTGTCCCAGGTTTTTCTGGAGTCCCTGACACCTAACACTAGCTTGTGTCAGAAAATACAAAGATACACTACTACTACTGGCAATGCAAAGCATTATTTTAGCACTTATTCACCAGTGGAAAAAATGAAATGTGTCAGAAAGAATGCAGAGCACCATTAACATAAATTGCTGGAGAAGGCTGATTTTGGGTTTTTGGTTTTTTCTTTTTCCCATGTCACAGCTTCAGCATAACTGTTTTCCTTGAATGACACATGGGATCTAATAAACTACTTTTACAGTACACTGCACTAGTTTTTTAATACCAGGAAGCTGAAAATGTAAGCTCGCATTTGCCTTCATTAATGATGCACCCTACTAAAAGTATGCACAATGCTGCTGACAGGCCATCTGTTTGCTGTCAGCTAGAAATCAATAGCCTGGCCTTCAACTGCAGCATTTTCAGGCAAACTTCTTGAAGAACTCGGTGAGCAATCCCTAGAAAGTAAACTGCTTAACTGTGCTTGTCTTAGCTGCTGCTGTAAGAAATTAACATCTTCATTTTTCTCTGGGTGTTAAGAAAACAAAACAAAAGAACCAACACAACAAATAAAGCATTGATAGATTACTAGTACCAGGGAAAGAGAGAGGTAGTGATGGACAAGGGAAATAAACAGATCTTCAGGAGCTTCTTGGGTTTGGACCTAATAAGTATACTTCTAAAGTTCATAGTGCTGCTTCTCAGTAGTTTCCCAACATAAAAATTGCAGATCGCCTTGGGAAAAACTGCTCTGACTGCACAGGGCCATTTATGATTCACTGAGGAAAGCCAGCATAGTCTGTCTCAGGGATAGTGTGGCCAGCAGGACAAGGGAGGTTATTCTGCCCCTGTACTCAGCACTGGTCAGGCCACACCTTGAGTACTGTGCCCAGTTCTGGGCCCCTCAATTCAAGAGAGATGTCCAGAGAAGGGCAACGAAGCTGGTGAGGGGCCTGGAGCACAGCCCTGTGAGAAGAAGCTGAGGGAGCTGAGGTTGTTTAGTATGGAGAAGAGGAGGCTCAGGGTAGACCTCATTGCTCTCTACAACTACCTAAAGGGAAGTTGTAGCCAGGTGGGGTTGGGCTCTTCTCCCAGGCAACCAGCAACAGAACAAGGAGACACAGTCTCAAGCTGTGCCATCTAGTTGATTGGATAGGGCTGGGTGATAGGTTGGACTGGATGATAATCCAGCTTGGCTGATTCTATGATTCCAATATTTCATTACTTCAGCACATGGCTTTTGTCATGCCTGAGTTTGGTATTGATGGATTTCACAAAAGGATGAAGAAATAACTCACATTGCATGGGTTTGGATAATGGTCTGAAATTAAGGTTACCATGTAAGAGGATTGTCCTCCTTCCATGAAGTGTGTGCCTCATTTTAGAAAGAAGTCGAGGAGCATGGTTCCAGGAGCATGTTCCAGCTGTGGAATCCTGCAAGCAATAACTTCCTGAGATTCTGACTAATTTATCACACCAGGGAAGAGTAGCAGCATTCCCTTGTTATCTAAGTATGCCATTCTACTACCTTTAAATCACTTTGAGAGGACATCATCTTCATTGTACAGACACTCACTGCTCCTAACACTGGGCATTAGATTCCACTCCAAGATCCAGATAGCCCAAGTCAGCTGTGGCAGCATCCTTGTTCCTGTTTGGATTTAAGAGTGATGACTTGTGCAGTGCCTATAACACAGGCCAGAAATGGAGATTTCATCATCCTGGGTGAGAACATTTAGCACTGAGTCATTACAGTGCAGTGCTGGACTGCTTGCCCATGCCACAGCTAGGAAATGAAACTGCAACCACCTGTCTGGCTCACAACACAAGGGAGAAGAAGTCATTTTGGGCCACCAGCACTGGGATCTCTAACATCTGCAGAGGACAGGCTGGCCTTACTTTCTTCCATCCCCCAAAAATCTTGCCTGAAATAAAATCATTTTCATAGAATTCAGTCTACCAGCTACAGAACTGTTAGCAGCTGAGTCAAATCTGTTGGCATTTGCAATATGAATGCTGATCCAATTATCGAAATTGTCATCTGCTAGCACCTTGCTGCAATAATAAAATAATGATTTACCCAGGGCTTTCTGAGAACACCTTTCATTCCAGGCCAGCCTCAAGTGTGCTATGAATCCATGCACAGGCTATATATAGAAAGCACTTCACCCACCCGTGACAGGCAGCCACCTACAGAATGAATCACTGGGCCTCCTCACAGCTCTCATCAACCAGACTCAGCAGATCAAAACATGGAATAAACAAGGAGGGTACGGTGCTGATCCTCAGCATCCTCATGCTGCACACTTATTCAGGCCCTGCACCAAAGGAAAGCAGTCCATAATACAATTATCTTTTTTATTATGTAACTCCCAGGCTAATATTTATTGATTTATTATTAACACCCTTGCTCTTGCAAAAAAAAAAGCCCCTCACAGAATGTCTCCTGATCATAATGCATCAGATTTTAAAGCTTCATCAGCACAGCTATAAAATAACATATATATCCTCATAATTAATATATTTATTAGCTAGTGATTTTTGTATTAATTTGATATGAAATGTTTTCTATCACAGGAAAAACAAACAAAAAAACCCCAAAAGCAGGAGCTACCTCTGTGACTAGTACCACCTCCAGAACTGTGCAACTTTTCCCACCACACTTCACTTAGCCTGTCAAATGTTAGCACTGTCACGCTGTGGGATTTGTCAGACCGAAAGAGGAACTTTTCCATTGCAATTGCATTTGTGTCTCAAAGAAATAATGCAAATATCCAAGCCTTTGTCAGCTGTAAGTGTGAAGAAAAGCACTGCTTGCACTTTGTGACACCAGCTGGATATTAGAGTGCTATTATTGAGTCTGCTGAGCTCCAGCATATCCCCTGAGTGTCTTCACTCAGTCAGGGCCAGAGACACTTAACTTGCCATCCCACAGAAGCCATGAAGGAGTCCTACTGAAAGCTGGAGATGTCACTGACAAGGCTTTTTCTTAAACCTGAAACAAGACCTATATTCAATGTGGGAGATGCAAAAGAAACTTGTGAAAGCAGCATAACCTTAACTTTCAAAATCAAATGTTTTATTAAAGCATTCTCTTAAACCTTCCAGAATAAGATTTTTCTACAAGCAACTGCATTTTTAACCCCAGCTTTTTAGTGCAGAGAAAGAGCCTTTTACATTTTTATTAGCAAAAGAAACTGAGAACAAAGTATATGCTGACCTCTGGAACAGCTGCAATTCAAACCTCTGGGCACACACTTACTCAAAGCTCATAATTTTCAAAGTGTTTTCTCAGTGCTGTTTGTTGGTGTTTGATTCAAAAGACAGGCTTATTCAAAACTTGCATCTTTGGGGATCTTTCCCTCATTCTGAAATTCAGCCTAAGTTTCTGTCACTGAAAGTGCTACATTTGGGGAAAGAAAAAGTGATGCTGCTTAATGAGTCTGATGCCAAACCTTGCTTACAGTAACATCTACAAGCTAGCTGAGGGACTGAAAAAAAAAATGACAGCTGATGTTGTGTAGGATGCTCAGTTGGAAACCACGCCGAAATGGAAGATTTAACGTGGTAAGGTGCAAAATCACAGGCTGTGGCTTTACGCCTCACCCTTCCTCCTGCTTTTTTTTTTTGTTTGTTTGTTTTTTTTTGTTTTTTTGTTTTTTTTGTTTTTTGTACTAATTGAGTTTCTTCCATGGCTTGCAGTAAAAAATTGTCGTCTATCACCTGTTTAGTCATTCCTAAGCTGGCAATCACTGCTGCAATCACATAAGACAGCATAAATTCTTCTAACAATAGCCATAATGATTAGAAACAAGGTAAATTTTTTTTTTTCCCCCCACGTTTTTCTCAATGATCGTTTGAATGTTTTAATGATGCTGTGCAGTAATTTCATTGCTTTTTTATTTCTGCTCTGGTTTTGCAAAATTAGTGTATGTATTTTCAAACTGCTAATACACAATGGAATAGGAGATTCATTCTGAGTTTAATAGTCTATCAATAGTCATATCAGGATTTAGTCAAGATTTGTGACTTACACTTAATGCTTGTTCATTGCCTACATTTTAACAGCTCCTTTGAGGTCCTCCTAGAGAAACAGAGAAACCAGTGTGTATACCATGTTATAGATCTTTAATAGAGTATAAATTGTTTATGGAGCTAATGTTGGAAAAAAATATCTCACATGAAACCAAACCTTTCAGTTTTACAGATCTCAACCATGTATTTGTTATTGCTACCACAGCAATTTATATATGCAGATAATAGATAATGTGTTCATTATTTGTATATAAATGTAACATATATTATATAGTTATAGTATAAAGTATATAC
>VWZI01008852.1:55208-68193 GCA_013396835.1 Psilopogon haemacephalus | reverse complement strand
ACTATATACTTTAATTTTATTTTATACTGTTTTTTTACTTTGTTATTTATAGAGGTTTGCAAACTTATGTTGCAGTTTTTATGTTCTAAACCACAGAAAACCAGTAGAGAAGGCACCTTTTGACATTAAACACTGACTATTCAGCATTGACAGCCCAAGAATTTTTTCAGAGAGCTGATGACTCAACTACAGCTTTCTTTTCGAGTCTTTGTACAGATAAATACATGATCTTTAACCCACAGAGGAACTAAGAGTAGCTAAAACTGAAAATATCGATGCTGAGGCTTGCCAGTCATCATCTCACTCTGGGGCTCCAGGCACAAGAGACTCCCACAGGTGCATCTATCCCACTTGGCTGCAAAGCAAATCTCTTTTTTTGGGCCCTATGACCAAATATTTATTCTGGTATAGAGAGCTGAACAGTTTTGGAAGTATGTAAGGAAAAGACTGCTGAAAATACCTCCTGCCATGATGTACTGGCTCACTCAGTCAGGAATGCTCTCCTGAATTTTCTATTAGAAGACACAGTGCTAACAGAGTTTCCTGATATGACAAGGAAAAGCATTACTGTAATTCCTGACTGGCTGGCTCAATCAACCTCCAGTCCAAATTACAGGCCCATCCAACATATTTCTTTTCATTTACTTTGGCTTCACTTCCTGGTTGCCCTCAGCTTCTGACTTTGCAAGGTTAAGTCATGCAGAGATGAGCTTACATCTTGGCAATGCCTTCTGCCTCTGTCCCCATTTTCAAAATTAGAAGATTAGTTCTTTGCTCTGTAGGGCACATTGAAAGCCAAAGCACCATAGTACTGGGAGGAGATGCTCAGATGAAGGCTCAAGGGACTCAGAATGTCCAGGCTCCTCCTCACCAGACAACATCTCCTGAAAGCTCTGGAAAACCTAGCACTGGCTATAACTGAGTCTTCCACATCTCAGTTGACTATTCCTAATTCATGGGAATGTCTTTAGTTATTCTGACCCCCTGGAAGCTCCAGAGAATTAGTACTCATATAGTATTGATTCATTTCCACTTTAGAAAGGTCTGATCAAATTCTGTACTGTTTCTCTCAAAAAAACTATTAATATAAAAATTAGAATTTTAAAAATATTATTTGTGTCCATGGGAAATTTAGAAAACTTAACTTCCATCTCCATACTGAAATAAAAACTTGTTCCAAATACCAAATTCCCATGAAACAAAACTGAATTTCAGCCAGCTTTGATCTAAGCAGTAAAACCTCTTCCAGCATCAGAGTTTAATTTAATCTTTTCAGGAGCTATTAAAGTAGTGAAGCCCTGTTGTGATAAATCTCAGCCTGTAGAGGGAATTTTAGTGGCAAAATTTTAATCTGTCTCACGAAAATGCTGTCAAGGCCATAACAATACTACTATAAATAGAAACATTTGCAGTTTCCCCCAGTTTTTACTTAACCTCAAGGTCCTTATGGGTTCTTGCGCTAAACAGTCTCATAGCAACTAATACTTGATTTTGTGAAATTGCTTTAAAATCAAGACACAATGAAGTAACCTGCAGCAGCCACAAAGTGATGGAAAGCCCAATATATGCCCACATTTTGCCATTATCTTCTTCCTGATTCCTTTAAGAATAAGGAACACTGTAGGTGTATTAATAAAAGTATATATTTCTGTTTACAACTTGGATCACTGAGATTGGTTTGCCCATTCAATGTAATTCCCTTTTCCTCTCTACTTAGCCATTTGATCCCATTAGTCACTCTAATTATCTATTATTTTAAGAGTAAATCCAGAATAGTAGTTATGCACTTACATGACAACATATGCAGGGAACATGAGTTAAATAAGTTAAAAAAAAAATATTGCTGAGAATGAAAAGGTAAAAACTTTTCTGGATTCTCAGCATTATGCTGCTGCGCACATCCAGAACTCATGTTCCACACAAAGCTCCTCAATATTTCTATACTGGGGAATAGATAAGGATAAAAAAAAACAACAACCAAAACCAAAACAACCCACACAAACCCAAACCAACCCAAAACCCAAGGAAAAATCCAAACCACATCAAACAAACAAACCCAACCCTCCCTTCAAACCCATATTAAATCATTGTGCTTTGTGGGTTTTGTTTGGTTTTGGGGTTTTTCTGTGGGGTTTTTTTTTTGTTTGTTTGGTTTGGTTTGGGGTTTTGTTATTTTTTTTGTTTTAAACTGTTATAAATCTTGTGTGTCAGGCAGGTAGGGGAGTAGTGGAATTCAAGACACCATTTTTGCTATCAACGATACCTGTTGGGAGAATGTAGACCATGGACTGACATCTCCCAGTGACTGTGAAGCTTTCAGAGAGCCCCTTGAGAATTGCAAACATGTACACGTTCCAGAAGAAAATGGCATAACCTACATTTACTTTTCTGTTCCCATTCCTCATATATCCTTCTGTTGCACTCTATTCTGCTCTCCTAACACTAGGAACTGTGTCAAAATTAAGGCCAAGCATCAAGCAAGGCAAGGCTGATGTAGTAAGAGGAAGTGCTAGGAAAGCCCCTGTAGTGCAATGTCTGCCATTGGCCTTTCCATGGCACTGCTGCAGTGATTTTAAAAGAGAGACAGAATTGCCACCTCTGCACAAATTATCTCTTTTCATTGTTGAAAACAGCTGCCAGGCCAGAAGCTTTCTCTCTGAGCTATTAAAGGTCATCAAAGCCACTACCCTGTCTATTTAGGCCACATAATGTCACACCTCGTTTGAGACAGATCAGTACAGTATATCAGCCCAGTCCTGCCCCATGCATCGTTGTGAGACAAGGCAAAATTACATCAAAGACCACCCAAATATTTTCAAACTGGAGAAGGAGTTCCATTTATTTTTATGCCTTTTCCTATGTAACTTCTTCTATTGGAACAGAAGTGGTTCTAATTGCTAATTGCTCTTAGAGAAGTACTTGGCAAAATGAATGTTTATGTGCCCTACTCATTTATCCAACTTTTCTCTATAAACCACAGCATAGGTCATTTTAACATGGTTTTATAATATTATGAGTTTAACCTCTTTGCAGTGTGTGCTATGAGTTCCTGAAGTTTTGTGAACATGAAAGCACAAGTTGATTAATTCTGTATTTACTCTTCAAGATGATTATAAGACAGTCTAGGAAATCAAGATTGTATTTTTAAATGAAATTTAAATAATCCCTGTGCCTGACAATTCTTTTCTCCTTGGAGCATCTCAAAGTGGATAAGATGGAGGGTGCCAGTGCCGAAGGAAATCAAATAGATGAAGACTATTTGTAGACAAATTGCAGACATACTAATTTTGTTAATTTACATTAAAACCTAACACTTACTCAGACATCTTTCATGTCATAAAGCAACAAAAGAGAGGCATTTCTAATTTCTCAAGTGCACTTCAGATTAAATTACGTTCTGCTGCATCCACTGAGGAATCCTATTAATATATATTTGCAAGTGCAGTCCTTGAGTCAAATTTGGCTCTGGGTTTTTTTTTTTCAGGGTTATTAATTGTTCTAGTTTATTTGCTTGTACTTCTTCCCATTCTCTGCCAATTGCTTTCTTTCTCCCAAATGTTACCAGTGCCATCATTATACAAATTATGCAGAAGGACCTTGTGCTTGTACAGTCTAATTCTTACATATTCTGCTGCATCAGAACAAAACAATTTTCATTCATGGTTTTCTGACAAGTAAACAGCATTTAAACTAGTCCTCATCAGCCATGCTAGTAACAAGAGTTTGTACGTAATTTGTATAGGATATAGAGAACTTAACATTAGCCACCTGGAATTAAATAGCTTGTTGCAGTTAATCATCTGGACTGTCTTTTAAGTTGACAGTCAGTCTAGCATCTCCAGAGTGCATTTCTTCTCACTGATTTTAGACATCTGGCTCAGGCTGAGATGTACCAACTGCACCATTTCAAAGTTAGGCATCTAGTCAAAGAGGGATGATTAAGCTTCACCCTTAGGATTAGAGTTTGGTGAGTGGTACAAAGACAAGTCTCTGTGCATGATGTTCTTCCTACTTAGAGCCACAGTGGTGCATAGTTCCATGCAGTTTCAAAGCTCTAATGAAAGCTCTTGCCAATACATGTGTATGAAAAAAATGAATCAGCATTTCTCAAATGTCACTGAAAACTGTTTGGGGTCTGCCAGCCTACTCACACCAACAGGGGTTCTTTCTGTTAGGATCCAAACAGAGCAGCTGCTTGAGCTTTCAGAGATGCGGGACTCCCCAGGGGGATGTTCACCAAGACTGCGACATATGATGCTCTACTTTAAAATTATCAAAGTGCAAACTGTACAGCACAGATTCACACAAAGAAAAGTTACACATCCTGACTGACTACCTGTGTTTCATCTACTAAGGGCAACAGATGGGCATCCTAAACCTTTGCTAAAAGCAGAAAAAAATATATACTACCTGATGAGCCATTATCAGAGTTTTTCCAATACAAACCAAAAGTCAAACTAAGACAGAATTATTTCCCACTTCTTTAAAAAGGTAGCACACAGTTGCAGTGAAGTCTTTTGGCACTGGCATTTTCCAGACACTTATCATCATATACTGTCTGAGGAAAAAAATATTTATCATTTTCTTTTAATGAGCACTCAGAATTTCTGCTAGCTGCCAATAGAATTATTTTAACAGGCTGTTGGAACAGAGAGCAAAAATGGACTGTGCTTGTGTAGGAAGTCATTCATTGTTCACACTACAGCTTTCTGTGGATTTCCATATGTAACATGAAACTAGTTTTGAGCAATGACTTAGAATAATTGCCACTGAGAAGAATTTTGCAATTTCCTACTTCATTTGAAGCACAGATTTAGTATTATAGAAGAAAAACAAATGAATAAATGTATAGTTGAAGCACTATGAATTGGTGAAGTAGATTAGCATTAAATAAATGTGAAATCAAGACTAACAAATATAAAACTCCTAAGAGCCAGAAAAGAAATATAATGTAGCCATTCTCAAACAAGGCTGAGGATTAGATGATGAAATATTTGACAGAAGCTAATGAGCCAACATCATAAGCAATAGAGTGTTAAAATGGAAAAAGCCAATTGTTATGAAACACATTTTTTTCCTGATTAATTTTTAGAATTTTCTGAGTACATTTTTTCCCCACATGCATACGAATTCTGAACTGCTGCTTTCTTGCCAATTTGAAGCCTAAACTAACGGCTTGTGACCATATAATGAGTTGTAATACTTAACTTGGGTTCTGTGATCCCAAATGTACTTTTAATATTTTTGTTCTACATGTGGCAGCACTGGGAAAACGTCCTCCTAGTCATACGGAGTGCCAAAAGTATTCAGTAATGTGGGATACAAAATTTACACCTTTGCCCTTTCTCTTGTCTTGCTCTGTAAAAAAGAAAATAGAGATTGCATCCACAGGCTCTCAGCAGGGGAGGGAAGCATCATAAAACTTTCCTACAAAAGTGGTATGGTGAAGTGGTTGGAAGAGGTGATCCAAGTGACCTGCCAGTTTCTGCCAACATCTTTCTATGCCAAGTCAGCTGAAGTCACTTAGGAAAAGCTTTCTCAAAGGCCATCATCATTGATTTCTCTCTCCTGCTGCTAAGGTCAGTGAGAGAGTTAGTGTTATCATGATTCTTATCCATAAATATCAGTGTGAAAGCTCTCATCCACATCAGTGTGAGGACAGGGCAACAGTAGGCACTCTTGAAAATCCTATCTGCTGCACTGCAGTTTACTGCTCCATAAAAACAAGCAATGACTATATTGCATGATGTATTGTGAAGGTTGAACAAGTAGCATTGGAAAGAGCATTTAATTAGTTCTGATAGATCACAGGTGTTAAGTAAGTACCAATTGCTATTAAGGTTTTATTCCCTAGAAATACTGATGCTTTTTTTTTTTTTCCCCAGCTGAGATCTGGAAAGCATGCTTCCTGTGACCTTGCTTGGACATTGTTGTTGGTTTGGTTTGGATTTTTATTCATTTGAAGACGAGTCCAAAACCAAATTCCTTCAACAATTTGAAACCCACACTTCCTTTTATCTAAGTGATCTATATCATCCCTATTTTGAAACAATTCCCCATTAACAAGCCATACCATCTAAAAACAATCAGAAAATCAGCTGATATAGTGCAAAATATTAAACTTTCTACTGCATGACTTTTTTCCCTATGCTTGGAAACATTTTTTCAGTAGTGTCCTTGATTCAGGACATAACTAAGAGGGATTATTATTGTTATTCCAATGTGAATAGCCAGGCTGTGTCTTATTTCTGACTCTGTCAGTTCAGGACAGTTGACTTTGCTAGTTCTTAAAGCTTGGTAGTCTCACCTTTGTGACCCTGCATTCTCTAAAGAAGCAATTCTCTCAGGCTATGCATTCTTGCACCTCTTACTTCCTCCATCATGTCACCGTTGTTCCACCAAACCTCGGAATAAGCCATGTTTGAAACAACCTGAGATCTGCCTTTCCACTTCTAGTAAGAAGTTCATGCTTTCTAGGCCTCTAGGACTTGCTAGGGTACTAGATATTTAGTTTTAATGCTTTGCAGTCCTAAATAATTAGTTTGCATGTAGCCTAAACTCTGTAAATACTCAGATGCTAGGACATGAGTTTATGACCTCAGTGTTAAATTGCTGCTCATGGAATAGATCACTACACGGATGACTACAAAGTCTAACATATTCCCTTTAAAATGTAGTCAAGAACCAGCACTAGGCCATACTCTGAAACAACCTGGGCAAGTTTCAGCTAACACTGTTTTTCTTGCACTGTGTGCAGTTGAACAGAAGACATCTAGCCATGCTCGTCAATCCAGCAAAACTTAGAACTACATGCATTTTTAAAAGGTGGCAACAATCAATGACAAATTAAAGCTATAAATTATTCATGACAGTAAATCCCAATAACTGGAGTATGCCACATGATGCAGAACATTAAAAATTTGCATTGCTTGTCATATCCAGATCAATATTAAAGAGATTGCTAAATTGAGATCGGGGGGAAAAAAACCCACCAAACATGGAAAAAAATCAAAAGTGAAACACAACCTAGAATCCATAAATCACTCAGTCATAAATAATGAAGCTGAACAATCCTTCCTTTTGTACAATATACAATACACTTTAGGGATCAGCACTTGTTGTGATAGCATTTCAAAATGCACACTATGCAACTCGTTTGGTCTGAAGTTTTATTTATTAACAGCATTTCTAAGGAAAAGGAAAAACAATTTAAAACTTCCGTGCAGAATTCAAAGTGTGGTGGTTTGGGAGTTCCCACCAGTACCCTCATGCTTCCCACCCTCATGTTGGTTTGGGAGTTCTGATTTAGTGGGAGGTGTCCCTGCCTATGGCGGGGGGTTAGAACTGNGAAAAAAAAAAAAAAAAAGACTTTTAGCTGATGCAAACCTATTTACCTCCATTAAAACTGCTGAACTTCTTAACCAGCAGGTGATGTAGTATCTCTTATTACCCTGAAATTAAGTTAGTACATTTGAGCAGAATTTAAGAAGTAAGCAAACACACAGACTTGAACAATGCTCTGACCTACCCCACAGTATGCTAAAGTAGATGAAAAGGCTCTCACTGGCTTTGGACCAGGCCTGCTGCTGTGATTTCATTCTCAGACCTAGAAATTTAGTTAATTTCTCTACAACTAATTACAGAGAACAATTTGTCATGAACATCCTTTACCACCCTTGGAAACATTTAAGGCATTAGGCCAGATGAATTATCACTGGACTTCCTTCACTAGTGGAGAGTTTATGGCATTCTACAGCTCTTGAATATTCACTTTGTATCTTCAAGCACTGATATTCTGGACATATGGTGGCAAGAAGAGGTTCAGATTCCTCCAAAAATGCATGAAAAATCCAACTATAGTTGTGGCACATGCAGAACTCTCATGCCATAGCTTCTTACATTGCATCCTGATAATAATACAAGCAAGACTCATCATCAGGCATGCTGTGGCTGACAAATGTACTATGTAGTGCCATGGGTCTGCTGCACCTCTCTAGATGACCCCAAAAGGACAGAGCCAAGACACTGCATAGTATTACCCTTGGGAGAAATCTGTTGTAAGTGTCAGCACACTAAATATGTTAAGCATCATTAGCAAGCTTCCTAATTACCTATTCTGAACTAAACACTGCCAGGTTCTATTTACTGCTACAAAAGAAAAAAAAAAAGTGATGATTTATTTGCAGACAAACAATGCCAGAGTAATTTAATAGGCAGGTAAAAGTATATTTAGAAATATATTCTATAGTGAATTCAAATCTTGTAAATAATAACACTTCCTAACGGAGCAAGTAATGAGAATTCACACTGAGTTTTCCACAACTACCATTTGAACTGAAGGAAAGAAACACCCAATTTCTTCTGAAATGAATGGGAACGCAGGCTGCAGTGCCCAGAAGCAGATTTTGAGAATCTTATCCCTGATTGTTTTTGATTCAGTGAGCTTTGTGCTAGTCAAGGGCATTGAAAACTGAATGAAAAGTTATGTTTCCTTTGCTTTTTGACAATCATGCTGAAACTGCTCCTGTCAATGCAGTGACCAAAGGTATCCATTTTTTCCCCTAGTACATACAGTTTCCTCTTTCTGCTTTTGTTCAACCTGCTCTATTTTCTGCTTAAATACATAACTTAATAGCAGACTGCATTATATGTCAGAACCTCTCCATGCGTGCAGCATGCCAGCACTATTTCTTAATGTGGTGCAAACTTCAGATGTATCATAACCACCACCTCAGTCCTACTGAATGTAAAAGCCCATTTCTTCACTTCAGCTTTGGAACAGAAAACGTAAATTTTTAGCAGTGTTCTTTAAATATATAGTAGTCTCAAAGGAAAGCATTTTTGGTTCCATTTATAAATGGTTTAATGGTCATGGTGGTGTTAGGTCAATGGTTGGACTTGATGATCTTCTGTTTTTTATTTGGGGTTTCTGTTCTGCTGGATCTTTTCTCTTCATCTGATAACATCTTTTCTGTATATGCTAACTGGAGAGACCACAAAAATTAAAAGCAAACTGTGACAAAGCTGATGGCTTAAGCCTTAAAATAAACTCTCTTAATGGACAGTTTCCAGCTTCCTTCTTGTAAACATCAAGTATATTGTTTTAAACAAAACTATACAATCATCACATAAATGTGTTTTCACACTAGCACCCAGTGTAACAAGTGTTGTTATCAGCAGAGGTTTGTTTCTTTATGCCAAGTACAAGCCAGAGATACCTCTCAAATTCTTGTTCTTTCTATTCAAATCCTCACAGTGCATCCATTCCTGCTGGAGTGGAATATGAATTCTCACAGCAATGGCAATAAAGTTATCAATTTAGGACCAAATATCTTCCCATTGATAGAAAAAACAACTGGAGTGTTTCAGAGGGAACGTGGCTTGAGCTGGAAAGCTATGACCTGAACATGAAACAAAGAGAGAGGACTAGCCTCTCCCTGAATGCCAGCTTGGGAAGGACCCCAAGGATCATCTGCTCCTTTCTAGGTAACAGTACAATTGAAATGAGATGGCCCAGCACCCTGTCAGCCAGACCCTTAAAAATGTCCAGTGTAGGGCCATCCCACTCCTTCCCTTGGGAGACTATTCCAATGTCTAATTCTCTTGTAAATAAGCTTCTGAATAGGCCAAGAAGAAAGATATAAAAATAAAGAACAATGGACAGCAGAAGATACACTGTCTCCAAGAGATTTAGAGTGTGTGGGAAAGGGCAGCATTACTGACAAACCTCAGAAGCTACTTTTGTTGTACGTGTTAGTTGAGAGAGATTTCAAAGCAGTCAAGAAGTGCTCAGAACCAGAATGAGTCCATTGTCATCAAGGATCTGCAAAAAACAGACTGCAGGCTGCAGCTGTAAGAAAGGTTAGTAAGTCAAGGTCTGTAGAAAATAGAGTGTTCAAGAAGGTTTACAAATGTCAGAGCTTGAGTATGAAATACTAAGGCAGGTTGCTCTATGCTGTGCTTAGGGAACGTCCACTGAGGAAGGGGAAAATATCAAACAGGGCAAGGGCATTTCCATAAGCATCATGATAAACATCATCTCTTCTGCAAAGTAGAGGAGGTTTCATCAGCAGCATCTCTCTATTCTTTCAGTTGGCAGAGTCATAACTTTCAAATTATTGTATAATCCTAGCCAGATGATTTCAAATAGGCATCAACAAAGGTGATCCAAGGACTGCCACACCTCTGCTATGGGGGAGCTGGGGTTGTTCAACCTAGAGATGACTCCAGGGAGACCTTAGAGCTGCCTTCCAGTACCTGAAAGGATCCTACAAGAAGGCTGCAGAGGGCCTTTTCATAAGGGTGTCCAGCAATAGGACAAGAGGGAACAGTTTCAAGCTGAAGGGAGAGTAGGTTTAAACTGGATCTTAGGAACAAGTTCTTCAGTATGAATGTGGTGAGACTCTGGAATAGGCTGCTCAGGGCGACTGTGGATGCCTCCTCCCTTGGGATGTTCAAGGGCAGGTTGGATCAGGCCTTGAGCAGCCAAGTCTAGTTGCGAGGTGTCCCTGCCCATGGTGGAGAGGTTGGAGTAGCTGTTCCCTAAGGTCCTTTCCAACCTAAGCCATTCTATAACTCTCTGATTTTAGACCAGTGACGGCAACACAGAGTTCCTCATTAAGTCATGATTAATTCTTCAGGAAATGGAAATGTATCTCTTGAAGGTGGATGGCTGATAGCAGGGAGCAGTAACAGAAGCATGGGAAAAAAAAATTCTCAGACTTTAAGACGAATATGAAAGACATTCCATTTGTGAAAACAGGGTGAGCAATGTGTTTCTTCTGCCAAGCAATGTGTTTTGCCAGCAGGTGCTGGATTGCCAAATACAGGAGGCACTCCAGCTGGCAGAATGTCCTGATGAAATCATCTTATCTAGCAGCTCTGGATTTCTAAAGAACTGTTTTCCTCATTTCATAGCAAGAATGACCAATGTGCCACGGGAACTTTGCAGGAAGGGTGGTGTCAAAAAATCACCCAAAGCATGAGATGGCATCACTGCTGTGCTTTACAGAATCCTGGATATCACTGCCTGAAGACCTGTCCTTAAAAGGATAAATGTGTAGAAATTGATTAATCACCCCCTCTGTTTTGTTTTGTTGTTTGTTTGTTTTGACTCAGGCAGGTCTCCCAGAATTCAGAAATGGAGCAGAGATGCTTAGGATTTTGACCCTTATGTTTGCTTTCTCTCTCATATACAAAGCAAAATGGCAAGTGATGGTGAGGACTATATAACATAAGGTTTACAGCACAGTGTCTGGCTTAAGCTAGCCTGGATGGATCAAAGGAGAGGACAATTAGGCTTGGAGACTACAACTGCAGAAATAGTCAGGTTTTAGCATTTATACCAGGTAGGGGCAACTTGCCTGTGGCAGTCTCTTCCTGCTGTGCTGTGATTGATTATAAGAGAAGCTAGGCTTGGTGTTATCTCACCCTGCTGCTGGGACAACGACTATGTGCTTTATCTTGACACTATTTGGTGCAGTGCTCGCTCTAAGAGAGTCAGGGCTTACCAAGTTTCTGTTTCTGTAGGAGTTTTGCCAGCATCTGATAGGTAAGCCCTGCAATATGCACCTAGAGGGCTCCTGCCACAGCAATATCGATGATGCTGTTAATGGAACAGTCTTGCTACATTAGTGAACAAATGGAAGAGTCTCCTTCTAGGGAAGTTTAATTTAGCACCTTTCATGGACACGGTATTCATTAATATGTATCTCACATTTCTAAACCCGTCTAAAAAAAACAACCCTCTTTACGCATAGTCATTCACATTGTCCTCTCATAACTTCCTGGGGTCTTAACCGTGATGAAAATTAGTGCATGGCATAAGGTACATCCATAAATGGCAGTAATCCTTTTAAAATGAACACCACGGTGCACTTGCATGACTTTTGAGAGCAAATATGATGGGAGAACTTTGGCATCCAGCATATTTTTCATTAGTTTGTATAAACATATAATTTAGTTCTCATACTCTGTTCTTGCCATTATGGTAATTTGGATCTCAGTGCAACAAGGTGCTGAAGCTCAGGCTCAACTTTAAATCTGCATCTAATACTGCTGCTTTCACTGGGACTTCGAAAGAACTCAGGCAGTGCACAGAATGGGACTGTATGGAATAACACAGGTTCAAGAACTACACAGAAAGAGCTTGTGGTGGTACCTTGTCTAAGGCATCCCACCTGAAGCTCAGCATAAACCAGTTTGCTACAAAAACTCATTTTAGCTACAAAGCAAACAAAATTGCACAGAGTATAGTGCATACTTTAAAGTAGTTTCTTAGGAAGGAAGATTGCCTCTTGGGGTTGTTGTCACTGTGCATTTTACAGCTGGAATCTACTTTCAGCATGTGAAGGTTTTGGCACGAGCATGACCATTCTTGATCACAGGCAGAGAGGAGCAAGAAAGGGAGGGAAACATCCCCCTGTCTTCTTGTTAACATTCCCAACAAGTGCATTAAAGACACTGGGAAAACACCATACCACTAATGCTGCCATCTGAGCAACAAGACAAGCCAAATCCTAAAAAACACCTCTCTGAGGGGAGCAACTGAAGCTGTTTATAGTCGACTAGAAAATCCTGCCTGAAATTTATCAGCGACTGTCACAGGTGAGAAGTGTTTACTAACAAAGCCAGAACAAGTGACAGAGAGGTGGTGACTCCTTCAGGATGTTCAGCCTTTGGAATAATTCATCTTTTAGCAAGCAGCCCCAGCAAGTCCTGAACGAGAGCTTTCAAGCAGGCTGACTGGTGCAGAGCAGAAGCATGCCCTTCGCTGGGCAGATCTAATCTAGCCTGACTCTATCTGCAGCTAACCTGCAGGCAGAAGGCGAAATGGAAAACAAATCAAAGTGGATCTGATTCTGACTTCCACCAGAGCACTGCAGAGTTTCATTTCCCTGTATTTGATTTATTTGAAGTCTTGGCTGATGGTCAGGCCTTCAGATAGATAATCATCTTAGCAACTGAATATTGTACATGCTTTTTT
>VWZI01008852.1:32993-55182 GCA_013396835.1 Psilopogon haemacephalus | reverse complement strand
TTTTTTTTTACTCCCACATAGTCTTATAATTTCTTTAGCATTATGTATTACATGTGTCTGGAAAGAAAGGAGCTGGGGCTCAGTGGTTTCAAAAGCAGGGGTTACTCATCTAAGCTACTGCTTTAATACACAGGTCCCTCTGGGTCACTTGTATTCACGAACAGCACAAAAAGAACTCTGTCACAAGGTGGGTATGCTCTATTGGCCCAGCTTTCTTGGAGGCCCCCTTAAAATACTGAAAGACCACAATAAGGTCACCTTGGAGCCTTTTCCTCTGCAGACTGAACAGCCCCAACTCCCTCAGCCTCTCCTCACAGCAGAGCAGTTCCAATCCTCTGATCATCCTCATGGCCCTGGTCTGGACACCTTCCAGCACTTCCATATCCATCTCGTAATAGGGGCTCCAGAACTGGATGCTGTAGTCCAAGTGGGGTCTCACCAGTGCGGGGTGAGCTTTTAGTGGAGCTTTTGTTATGGCTTAGATCACAGGGTCTTAGCAAATGCAGAAAAGAACCCTTCCTTTCTCACATAATGACTCTCCTGTTTTGACTGTAACTTCTTTGGGAAACAGATGACCTTTACTGCATAGCTTTTGTAAAGAACCAAAGTTGCACTCCAACCTCAGTTGTTGTTTATGTGCTCTGGTGTAAGATGTGCTTGATTTAAAAAAAAAAAAACCCACTTGTGTTTTAACATCTATATCTTTAAAGTGGAGTCATTAGAAGTTTCCCAGCAACATGAACATTTAAAGGCTTAAAACAAAGTTTCACTGAAACTCCTCTAGGTACCTTGAGGTTACAATTCACTGTGATAACCAGCAGTTTGGAAATGGTAGCCTGCAGCCATAACAAGAAGCTTGCTTGATTTCTCTATTCAGGAGGTGGAAGAGTAAAGAAATAAATATGCATTGTGCTTTCCTTTCTGAAAAAAAACCCAAAAAAACCCATCAAAATAAAAATAACAACCAAAACCCCAAGCCAAAACCAAATCACAAACAGTAACAGACAACAACATCTGGAGAAAACACTGCTAAAAGAGAGACATATTTAAGCCTGAGGGCACTAACCTGCCTTTCCTTAAAATTCTACTGAGCACAATCATTACCTACAGGAACCATATTTTGCTGAGTTATTTAGCATCCAATGATCATTAGAGGGGCCACACCAAACCAAATGATAACCAAATGAACTCTTACCTATTTTCTAGCTGTACCATGAATGAAACCAGTTTCCATCACCCCTGTCTTGATAAACTTAGCACTTACCCCTCCATGCTGTTTATGTCGACATATTGCATCCAGGATTTTCTTCTTTTTCAAAAGTTTCCAAGAGCCTTACAAGAAGAGGCAAAACAGGCATCTGAGATAGCAAGGTGACAGCTGGAAAAATTAATCACATTAGGCAAGATTCATAGTTACTGAAAGAGAGTATGACACCACCAACTTCAGAAATGTGTCCAGATGCTCATGTTTCTCACACGCTGGCATATACAGCAGCAGCATGGATAAAGCAATCCTCTGACTGTCCACTAACACTGAAGTCCCATTTCTCTCATACTAACAAATACATTTAGACTTAAATCACAGAATTTATTACTTTATATTTCACTTTCCGACACATATTCATGACCGATTCCCAGAGTTACTTCTTGTCTGAGCAAAACCCATATTAATACCCTGGCGAGTGTGATTATCTACAGAATTTATTATAAAAGGAAATGGTTAGACAAATACAAACCCCAGAGTGATATAATTTATGTATCAATATACTTGCCATTCTGAATGAATTTAAATTAGAAAGCATGATACAGATCTGGATTTGGAGGAGAACCAAAGAAAGTCACTCCAGTAGTTTTGCTCTCCCAAATGGAGGTATTTAGGGTTCCTTAATTCAAAGCTATAAAAAATTCCTTCCCGTGGGCACTGCGGAGAAGTAAATTTTTTTAATTACAATGAACAGCCTGGACTATCAAATCAGTTTCAGTTTTGGTCTTTTCTGTATTTAGGTTTTTTTTTCCCCAAATCAAATTAGAATGGCAATGCATTACAGGGAAGACAATACGTTGCTGTAGCTTCAGTGAAGTGGCAGATAGACATGAAAAATCTTACTTCACAAGTGGAATCAACTATAGATATCAGCAACCCTGAAGCACTATATCATTTTCTCCTTTTAGAAATGCTTACAATTTCCAGTCTACCGCAGCATCTAAAGTGTAGTCTGCTAGGACTGAGTTTAATAAATAAGTGAGAAAAACACATTAATACAAGGTTTAAAACCTCAAACATTTGTAGTTGAAATAGTTTTACCTTTATCAAAAAGCCCCCAAGCACAATGAAACTGAATGACTTGTACACTGTGACTCTCTGAGAGACTCTCTGCTCCAGGAAGAGTAGCTTAAACTATCTTGCCCCCCGCCACACACACCCAATGAGTCAGAAATTGTCCTTTTATACCCTGGGGGTGCTTTTATTGCTCTTCTGGGTGGCACAGCATTGTTATCAGCCTAGAAGGGGAGACGTCAAGACTGTGAAACTTGGGTTTATTTTGCCTGTTTCACACATGCACAAATCCCAAAGCAGGGAGTCTTACAGCATGCAGGTAAGTCAGTCTTACAGCAGCTCCAAGACAGCACCAAAGTCTGGTACCAGTGGAGCCAGACCTCCCCCCTGACTTCAGTCAGAGACTAGGAGAGTTCTGCTGTTTGCACAGCTGCATCCCCACTGCTGCCTCAGATGAGCCATTAAAATACCTTCACTGCAGAAGCAGTGTCCCAAGTATGCAGCTCTTGTGCTGGGTGGCTCAGCTGCTTACTGGCAGCTGCAAAAATGAGGCAGGCTGAAGGGCAGGTGACAGAATGCAGGTACTGCTGATCTACAGGAGCTTCCTACACAGACCTGATCTTTTAAAAGGAAACCGATATCCCAGATATCCACGTGTTTTCTGCTTGCTATCAAATATTAGATTACTATTAGCTAATAATTAGCTAATACAACCCCATTTTCAAAGGTATACTGGCCACTATCTTTAAAAATAGGTGCTTGATACAGTACATAAAGCATTTTGAGGATTTGAATCTTGGTACAGATCCAAAACGCCTTTTGAAAAAGTGGTCAAACATGCTGAGCTCTCTGGATCCCCTGTGAGAACCAAGATCCCAGATGAAAGGTGCTTTTGCCAGTAAGAAATCTCTATTAGCAAGCAACCAAAAAAAGAAAAAAAAAAATCAAACCAAACCCCAAAAAAACCAACCCCAAGAACAAAATAAAACCCAACAAATAACCCCCCGAATAAAACAAACAAAAACCCCAAACCAAACCAAAAAAAATTACAAAGCACATACATAGTACAAGTACATTGTCCTGTCTGTTTCCACAGTTACTTTAAGAACGCCTGAACAATTTGGGACAAGCAGATTTCTCTGTGTTCAGAGGCAGCAGGCCTTCACCTTAGCCCAGGAGTGTGAACACAACAGTATTAAAAAAAAATGAATGTACCTCTAGATATTCATTCTGGACATTTATCAGTTTGGTTCTTTTTGGTTTTTAGCTAACAAAGAAACTATTCAGTCATAAACTCAAAGCAGCAGTTATCTTTTTGTTTTTCTGGGAGGGGGAGTTGTTTAACTTCTTGAATTCTTCAGAGATTTGGTATAAAATTTGTTCCCTTTTACTTCATTTCATTTCAGTCGCTATTCTCTTCCTTTTTTTTTTTATGTCAAAAGTAGAAAAATTGGTATAAAATTTGTTCCCTTTCACTTCATTTAATTTCAGTCACTATTCTCTTCCTTTTTTTTTTTTTTAATGTCCAAAGTAGAAAAATTCTTGATGGCTATGATCTGTATTCTCTTACTCTCACATTGATTCTTTTAGATCTTTACAGAGCTGATTCACTATACAAGTAAAAGTGGATTTATACCATGTTCGAATTGGCTATATTGAAGCATTTTTATCATGAGTAGTTTCCCATTCAAGTAACACCAACGACTTCACAGAGCTGCTGAACCTGTGTCAAGTTGGTAGAACCCAATTGTGGCTTTGCCCCTGCTCACGACATTAGGGTGAGTTGAGAAGGGCTGTTGCTCAGGGTATAGCAATGCATGGTAAGGGCTAAATGCTGGATAATTTATGATGCTTCTTAAGTGCAGGATGTTAGCGAGCTCTCATTCCCATGAAATCATCTGTTAGCCTAAGCTTTTGAACCAGTCTCAGGCACAGCTTCCAACCTCAAGCTGTTTTATTCTCTAGTATTTTAAACGTTTCTACATCTGCATATGCTTATCTATCAAGCACCCTCATTTTTATTAAAAAGGTGCTACAGAAACCCATTTTACTATTTCTACCATTTAAAAGTACGAGTTGTAATTTCTTTCCTGAGGAGAATTTAACACCCAAGAAAAGCACCATTTCCCTGTATGCGGCTTGAAAATTTATAAGGACTGACAAGCTTTGGTCTGTGTATCCTTACATTCACAACAACGCGATCTCTTGCTCAGTACAATTAGCACATGTCAGATCTACAGCCCCAACAGGGCTTCTTTGTTAATTTTTTTAGGACATAAACCATCACTACCATGTGACCATTCTTTAGCAGTCCATTTCTGTGAAGTCAGTCTAATAGCCACCCTGCATAAAAGGCACCTAGCTACACAGGTACAGGGACTTTTTAGAGTTCCCTATGGTGCTGCATCTGACAGTTTAGAGGATGAGGAAAACTAAGAAAACAAACTACAAAAGATAGATTTATTTTCATTCTTACACTTACAAAAGTAAGTTTGTGTGTGAGGGTGTGTATTTCCTGGTACACATGGATTAGTAATTACCTTTGTATGCAGAGGAGTTAGTACTTTGAATTCAAATGAGAAAGCAAAACCCATTCCCATTCCTGGGTGATGAAATTGTATTGAAGAATGTCAGTTCCTCTTCTCCCTCTTCATTTCAAATAATGTGTTCTGTTTAAATACGCTCAAAAACAGTCAAACACACAATTGGTACCCACTGATAGGTAACTGGTGAGCAACAACATAAGAGACCTTTTTTCTGATCCAAAAAGGGTACAATCCTAGCAATGGTCTTATTAAAAATGTCCTGACTCTGTAGTTTAGGTGCAGAAAAAATGCCATCTGATCACAAAGCAGAGAGGACTAACACTGGCAATCAGCTGGAAGGGTAAAATTCATTCTCACAATTTCACAGTTAAGGACAACAAATACATCTGCAGAACATCAAAGCCCATAATAATGAACTTCTGGAAAAAAAAAAGAGATAATTCCACTAGAGCAAGTAGTTCTAAGTAGCTATGCTATTTTCATCAATATACTGAAGAAGCACTAGATTTTAAAACTCTATCATTCAGCACATCTCCCAGTCCTTTCAGTAAAAATCTCACCTCAATCTCTATGTGTCTTTTGCTCACTGGCTGCACTTTTATATGACCAGCAATCAAGAAGGTTGAGCTACATTACAAATCCAGCCTTCTGGTTATGGATTTTTAATTACATTCAATTACTCTTTTGCCTTTTTGATCCCTTATTACTTGTTTTTGCCAACCAGGATCCCAATCCCACAGTCACTCAACTCAGCAGGAGACATTTCATTAATCATGTTTGGATCTGTAACAGCTTCTTTCACTTGCCCTACAGACTATCAGGATCAAATCATAGCTAAATGATGTGGTAAAACAAATTGTCTCATGAACAGCAGAAATGATAGTCTGGCTTCCAGATAATTCCCCTCCTATAGCCACCCCTACCTCATCTTCCCTGATAACTCCTATTTGGCCCACAGCTCTATCACAGAGGTCTGCCCTTCACATTCCCAGTCCCCCTGGTATTATTCTTGTCTCTGATAGCAGCTGTCTCTTGTCCCCAGGCCCTTCCTCTGCTTATATTCTACGTCAAACCAGCCATCCTGCCATGCTGATACAGCTCTGCCTCGTGCTATGCAAGCAAGGAGTTGCCTGAAGGGTTACTGGTTATACAGCTGCTATAAACTAAACTGAGAGCAATAGAGTACTCCCTGTTTTTCTCTCAGTACAGGCTCTTTCCCATTTACCCAGCTTCCAGTTTCAAGAGAAACATTTTCCAGATCTCTCTGTGCTAAGACTTTTTTTTTTTTTGCATTTGCAAATTAATTTGGAGTTAGAAAAAAAAAATAAATTAAAAAAATCTGCTAGCAAGTAATTGACCCACAGGGAGATGGACAACGTCACCATGAGCTGTGCTTCCTTAAATGGTTAGCTTATAAAATCACAGACAGCTATGAATTACAGCGCACTGGCAGCCAAATCATTCATTTTCAGAATGAAAAAAGTTCACTTGCTCACGTGAAGTAATTCTGATGTACACTTGCAGGAGAGTGCATAAAGCTCTCAAGGTTACTCAATCCACACTGGGGGAGAACTTGTTTCCAGCTCCCAGGCTGCAGGTCATTAAAATCTCAAGCAAGTAATCACAATTAAATAACTAAACCTGTTTATTCTAGAGTCTAGCATCAAACAGAACAGCAAATCTCAACTCCCTTGAATTTTATACTTGGCAGCTGAGCTGAATGAACATTACTATGCGGGCTTATGTCTTTGCAAGGCTGCAAATCTGAAAGGCTCAGTTTTAGGGGAAGTTATTTTCCATATAATTTTATCTCCAAAGTTTATTTCCCTCTCCTGCTTTTGTAAGAGGGAAAGAGCTTTGCTCACCAAGAGAGCTCACGCAGAATGTCAAACCATTGTCCTCTAGCTACACATTCCACAGATATTTACATTTGCAAGTTCCACTGGAGAAATAACCACACAGAGCACAATGTTGTCATCAGTTAAAATACCATACTGCCTCTTCACAAGGCAGACCGTGCATAACTAAGCACCAAAATACATTCCTGGTACTCTTATTATTACAATATGACCAAATAGTCCTCACATTTTAATGATGTTATCTTCTAGAGCGATGATAATAATTTAATCTGCTTCAGTGGAGGCAATAAAAATTCTTGTACTTTTAACACATCTCCCTGCTGTCAATACTGGAATTCTTCCACATTTTTCTTCATGTGGAATGAGAAACCATTTACCAAACACAAATAGCGATTAGCAGGCAAATAAAACTTAGTATTTTAATATCCTGGCCTTTTTCCTCCCTGTCCTTCAAAGAAAAAAAAAACAAAACCAAAACTTTAAAAAGTTAACCCACTGAATTCTCCGTCTTACAGAAACACCAAGCAATGCTTGAAACACTGTTCACATCTGTGAAACTACATCTAATCGAACTCACACCCGCGTTGGTTGCCTGGGTAACAATCAGAAAGTCACTCATACAAACAAACTGCCAACAGCAGAAGGAAATTTGCTGTAAGTGGAAGCATCTTATGCTCGGAGCTTGAGCCTTGTTCATTTAAGAAATGACCACATAATATGATCTTCTTCACAAGCTACTGGATGAATGGAGAGGGAATATTTTATACTGATTGGCTTGCTCTTAAGGATAAGGGAGATGTGAAAGGTTGTGAGCAAATGAATTTAAAAGCACAGTTCGGTTTTTATCGTTCTTCCCTTTTCTTCTCCCCAAGATGCACAGCATGGCCTTTGGACGTAACTATATGTCACTGCATAAAGGGCTGATTCATTACTTCTTTTCCAGCACACAGTTTAAGTTATTGTCTATATTTTCTCCTCACAGCACAGGCCCTTAATTGATTGGCTTCCTTTTAGATGACTCTGAATGACATACAGAAGAGATGGCTCTTCTGAACATATAGAGATGCAATAGGCACTGCAAAGGCCATCGTTTCCACAGCAACAGGGACCATGTGGGAGCTCTGAGCCAAATTTCATCTTCACCCCTCCCCCCTTACATCTGACCACACAGGTTTTCCTTCTTCACGCTTACCACAGACACTTCCGGGAGAATCCTGCTACATGAACATCCCTCATACAGTTAAATGTAAGAGTTGTACAGATAAGCATTGGCTCCAGGGTTTATGTGATTTTCAAAACCTACTTTGTTAACCTCAAGCATTCAAAACCCATGTTTTTTTAAAAAAAGCAAGATTTACTTAAATAAGATCTTGAGACTTGCAAATCTTTGCATGTGGTTTATTCTCACTTCTGGGTTGTAAGATTTAAGCTTCTTTTCACAGTGAGGGTGGCTTGAGGGATATTTATTGCTGGTGTTGCTTTAAATCAATAAAACGTAAGTTTCTTACAAAACAACTTGTACCCAGGACAAAGCAACTCTTACATAGACAATCATTGTGATAATATTCATAGTAGCATGCCATAAATTAGGCATATTGCAGTACTGCTGTAACATTAGTTAAGAAAAAAAAAAAGAAAGAAATGTCTTGTTCAATGTTCAAAGTAATGTTCCTTATCTAAATTTGAATCACTTGCCTGCTAAAAGTACTGCAGAAGAACAGATTTTTCCCTGAAGATTCCTCACACTACTATGTACAGCATAAAGCTCCTAAATAACGTCTTGCACCAGGTTTCAGGTTGGTGGGTGTAACTATAAAGCTGAAATCATCAGTAAAAATCAAATACAAAAGTGCTATTTGGAAGCTAAGCTGACAGCCTCGGCACAGTAGCAGGGCTAACAGAAACAAAACTGCTGTGGGGAAAGTACACCAGCAGGATGGTTACTCACCCAGTGAACGAGCTTGTTATGCTAGCAGGGATCAAATCCTAGCTTATCCTCGTGGTCAAATTCCCTACCAACTTCATGCTTCTGTTTAATAGAATCATAGAATCAACCAGGTTGGAAGAGACCTTCAAACTCATCCAGTCCAACCTATGAACCAGCCCTAGCCAATCAACTAGAGCATGGCACCACATGCCCCATCCAGTCTTTTCTTGAACAACTCCAGGAATGGTGACTCCACCATCTCCTTGAGCAGCCCATTCCAATGCTAATCACTCTCTCCTTGTGAAGAATTTCCTCACAGTATCCAGACTATACCTTCCCAGGCACAACTTGAGATTGTCCCCTTGTTCTGTTGCTGGTTGCCTGGGAGAAGAGACCGACCCCCACCCAACTACAACATCCCAACATCCCTTCAGGTAGTTGTAGCCAGCAATGAGGTCTCTTTGCTCTTAAGCTAACAGTAATCATGCATTAGAGAATGATGCAGTGCTTGTATGGCACAGATTAACAAAAAACAAAAAACAAAAAAAACCAAAAAAACCCCCAGCTGTGAATTAACTGCTTTCTTCACAAATCTTTAAACTTGTTATTAACTTCTGTATAGCAGAGAGATTTTGTGAAATAAAAGGCTTCACCTCTATGCACGGGCTTGCAGGCATGTATGCATATGTGCCTTCTCACCTCCTCCTCAGTACAATCAGCTGGCAGGGAGCTCTCAAATTGCCTTAGACCCTGGTGTATTCCAAGTCAAAGAGAGCTGCTAATCATATGGTGTTTCAGTTTAACCAAACAGAGAGACTTTCTAAAAGGCTGCTAAAAGCTAAGTGAAAGCTTTCTGCTCCATCAAGAGTTTTGAACTAAATCTATGGCTGGGTTCTGGAGCAAAAGGGGAATTTCTCTCTCCTGGTGGTTTAAAGTATAGGGCTTTTTAATGCCATGCTTTTAATTAAGAGCAACTGTCTGACAATCCCTCATCTTTTGCTCACAGTCTACTTAGACGTACATTAAGCAGATTGTAAAATAGCATGCCCAGGATCAGCACAGGAGAAAGAACCATCTCCTGCAGGCACTGCAAGTACTGGCCTTCAGCTACCACAGTTCCAGCTTTATCATCTATCTTGAAGAAGCAGTTGATTTATATGGCTGCTGGCTGATGGTTTTCCATATTGAATTACAGAGAAAAACATATGATAGAAAGTTGTGAACATGAACAAGCAAATAAGGAATATGTCATAAATGCAAAGACAGCATTCCAGTCCTCAGCATTAGAGCATCCACTGGCCTCTGCTTTTACATGAGGAAACTGGCAACTGTATTTTTTGAAATCAGTAACATACTGAAATTTACAGGACTGGGTGGTTTTTTTGGGGTTTTTTGGTTCGTTTGTTTTTTGTTGGGTGTTTTTGGGGGGGGGGTTGTTTGGTTGTTTCATTTTGGTTTTGTTGAAATTTTTAAATTTTATTTTTATTTCAAACTCTGGAAAAATGTGGAAAATCTTCAATTTCATCAACACTTCCCTATAGGCTTTTGCATACAGATCAACTTGCTTGGTTTGCAGCAATAAAAGACAAGATTTTTCCCAGTGGTTGACCAATAAACACTTAAAAAAATATTTAAAGCTTATTTCAAAGCAAAACATATCAATGTTTAGTGTACCTTGCATAACATTTTTTCCTCAGAGAGATAATTTTTATCTCTTTCCTGCACCCATGCTATGGTTTTCCAGCTCCAGAAATAAAACAACAGGTCATGATGATACTGATGACTCTTGAGGAAAGCACTAGGAGAATAAAAATGGCTGCTGTTTTTTGTGACCTTTTACTGAAAGGTCTGGAGATTTTTGCTTATGCATCTTATTGCTGAGGCATTTTGCATTTGGGCATCCTTCACCAAACTAGCTTGAAACTGTGTGGTTAAAATGAATTAATAAGTGAATGAAAGAAGAAGACACTAACCTGGGAAGCAGAAACTGAGTCAACTGCATATTGTACTCTGAAGTAGTACAGAAACAGATGCCAATTGTTCATCCTAGAATCAGTCATTGAGGCTGAGAAGAAAACGAATCCCAAAAACTAATCACTAAATGAAAGATACCCTTAGCAAACTGCCTTATATAGGGTACTGGAATACAATCAACATAAAGAGATGCAACAAAATACAAAAAAAAAGATGTTATGTTTGCATTTAAGTTTGCTTCAAAAATCATGTTTTCCTGGGTGAGTCTACTATTTACACTTACAACAAAGAAATCTGAGGCATCTAGTGCCTATATTAGAGACCTTTCTTTTTTCTAATCAATAATTATTTGATGCAGTAGCCTCGATGAAGACAAGCTTCTATGTCAGCAATTTGTTGCCCTCCATATGACATCAAATATGAAATTCATCCAAAGTCTACCATAGCCATGAAAGCCACAAACCCACAGCCATCAACATCTTACTCTAGTCACAACAGCTGACAGTGGAACAGACTGCAGAACACTATTTCATAAAAGTAGCAGAGCACTACTTTTACTTTTCATCTCCTGCACATATGTCCCAGGGAGAACTCACAATCTGTGCTTCCCATTTCTGGAAACAATGTACTAAACTTTGTAAACACTGGTCTTATGCATCATTTAGGTATCCGTGGTTACAAAGATGTAAAGAGCTCTTGAATTACATCCTGCTTGTTTGTTAGTTTCTATGCCAGTGGGAGCTGCTGTAGCAGCAAATACCGTGGGTCTAAACCAGAGTCTACCACAGTTGACAAGGAGATGCCGTTACATTGTAAATTTGAGTAGCTGAATAAATGAGGCAGCTGGTACAATCCCAGTTAGTCCCTGTTTATATGCAGAATAAGCAAGAAAAGGGGAGAGTACCCAGCTTTAGCTAGCATAAGGCATTTTCTACATTGTCATCATCTTTCCATAGTATATCCACTGGGAAAAAAATGATACTTGTTCTTCCACCACACTGCACTTCCACAAGCAACAGTGACACTGCGGAGCCTAGCGTCATTGGTAAATGTCATCCGAGGGCTACTCAGGTTAATGGAGCTTTGCTAACTCCAGCAGATGCAGGAGATGCTACCAGACGTAGCATTAAGCAGATTGTAACAGTAAAGATACTACCACGTTCCCTGCTAATGATGGACAAGCCTACCCTCTTCACCCTCACAGTGAAAGCAAGGCTGGGAATATCTTCAGGGCAGTGGACTTCCAGGTGACAGAGCCACCCTTGAAAGTTAACACTGACTATGCAGAGCACATACAAAGAAACAGGACAGAGCCCGCAGCACCTGGTTGTGCAAGATAACACAGATATTGTTCTTTCCCTCCACTGAAATGGAGCAACAAGCTCCTTCCTGGGCATCTTCTGTGCCTTCTGCTGGACATTTCAGATCAGGCTTTCCTGAGTGTCAAACTCAACACTGCCTAAACTGGCAAAATGTGATTCATTTTTCTCTGCCAACTGCACCCTTTTCCTTCCACATTATGCATCCAGTGATGCTTAGAAAGATGTCCACAACTCTCTCCTAAGTGGTTACAGAAAATGAAGGGAGGGAGAGACTGGCATACCCTACACATCCTTTGCTGCTCACTGTATTGAACCAAGGGACTTTACCATTCACATACATAATTGCCTAAGGAGAACGAAGTGCTGTGAAGAAGGCTCAAAGTCATTGTTTTTACAAATGCTAATACACACAGTGGCTCATTCCAGGCTACAGTGTGCTGAAAATGAAGGTGATCTGTGTTCTGCCACCCCATTTTGCAAACTACTGTTTAGTCTTAGATCAGAGAAGAGCCTGACAACAACACCTTGCTGGGAAAGCAAAATGATAGATTTGGGTCTGCATTTTACAGTCCCACAACACTGATCTTTGATATTTCTTAGAGAAAGTTTCTGTTTGAGTTTGGAGACAGTTTTATTGTTTTTTTCTTTTCCTAGCAAAGACTGTTGCTCCTATCCAACCTCTGAAATCTCTTGTGCACTCCCTGTCATCCTTTTTTTTTTTTTTACAGCATTTGATCTTGCAGAATAAATACTATAAATAATTCATGAGAAAGACATTTTAAAGCCCAAATTCCACCCTTCCTTTCTTCCATGTACTTCTTCATTTGGCACTAAAAGTATTCTAAACAGGCACACTTGGGTAACAAGCTAGAGTCCCTGTGGATGGCAGGCATATCATCAGTTACAGAAACCAAACCATACACTGTCATGTCCTGGTATCCTGAGCCAACCTTGGGCAGTGGGGGAGGTGGTGTTAAGATGCAGAAGTTCCCTTACAGTAAATCAAAGCAAACCAACACTGAACAGCTGATGAGTTTGGTTTGTTAACCAGTGAAAACTCTTGGTAATGGACTGGAGCAGCGGGAAAATGTTTAGCAAATGTTAATACTTTTCTAAATTTAAAAGTCTTAAACTTATCATACTGTTTCTTGAGTGATGGACAGTGGTCAGTATTTTATACCAAACTCTACGATATTAACATCAGTCTCCAACATTCTTTAGTCCTACAGTGTGGCAAATTATACCAACTGCTCTTCAGTAAACGGGAATAACTTTAAGGATCCATCAACAGTTTGCATCTCCTCTGGCTCATCAACAATACCATCAGAAGAGAAGCAACTCATATTTCAAACATCCTGTAGCAGAGACTGGATGGTAGAGCAGAAAGAGCCTTGCTCACAGCATACAACACAGCTACAGCTGTTTCTTGGTGACAGGGGGGCAAGACTGGTGTGCCTTGGTTCTATTCAGGTACTTGAGAAGACACTAGAGATGACTAAGGCACTCCTTGCAGAGAGGGTGAAGCTTTTTATCTGGAAGAGAAAGGACAAGGAGGGCAAGAAAGATCCCCAAATCTATAGCTTCCCAGGGAACTCAGAGCCATCTTGTGGCACAGAATTGTTTAGCTCTGCCCCTTGCTTGCTTTGGAGTACCCCTTTCATCAAGACTGCTGCTCTTAGAGCTCTCTTGAAGGCACAGGGAAAATGAGCCAATCTATTTTCATCTGGCAGAGATTCAGGAAAACACAGTTTCGCAAAGTGCTTAAACAAATGCTTAACCTTAAGCTTGCTATTAAGGACCTAAGAAAGTGTTTAACTGGATTAAGAGCAAAACCTACTGGAAGAAGGTGTTCATGATCTGTTGCAGTCAAAGGCTTGAGAACTGAGAGGAAGTCTGTTTCCAAGATATTGCAGCATTTGTGCATGGGGCATGGGACACAGTGGATGAAGATGATGGCCATCTGTCAACATGAACCAAGAGAGAAACTATGGCATGGAGATTACACACTCCATTTGCAGGGAAAAAAACAACAGGGAAAGATTGTGCAACGCTACTTTTTGACGGTGTTTCAGCTCTATTGTCTTGTGTCTTGAGCTGCCTTGCCCTATAGGTATTAGAGTGGCACAAGTTCAAAGAAAGCATAGAGGTCAAAGCCTTAACTCTCAGGTGAGCAGAGACTTAACTGCACTGCCCAGTGGTGGCAGGAAGCACAAGCACAAAGACACTGCATAGCTTCTACACCTTCCTCTCATTAGGACCTACACTAATTTCTCAACTCCTCACATAGCCATCTGCTATGTGAGGTAGAAGGAAACAGTCAACTTTTTTTGTGATGATGGGGGGTGGTGAAGATCCAGGTGGCAGTTTCACTACAGATCTGTAACAAGTCTCCTTCTGCAATACAAATACTGCCTGCTGGTGTTTACTTCTGATTTTTTCCCCAGACTAAAACAAGACAATGCATCTGTACGTGACTAATCTCTTTATAATGTGCTTTACCTCCTGCACACTGGATATAAATATTATTATTTTTCAAAAGACAGAGAGATCTGCCGGATCTTTATATACCAGTTCTTGAAGACAACACAATCCATCACCTTTCCATTACAGAACTATGTAAAATTAAATATTTAGTAAGTGATAAATTAAATATTAATGGTCAGTGCATCACAGAGATATCAAAAAAAATTACCTGGGTATATAAGTTAGAGTACTTACTGTTGTAGCAGCTCAGCTTGTTCCCACCTAACTCATTAATTCACTTGCAAACTGCTTCACAGGCTTCCAAGCAATCTCATGGCCTCTAAGCAAAAATTCCAGCTCCGGAACTCCAATGCCAAGTTGTTTCTGTTCCTCCTTCAGTGTCTCTTGGATATGTCCTTAGCTTACCATGAGCTCCTTGGCTTATTTATGTCTGTCTCCACCACTCACATTCATTTCCACTGTAGTTGCAGGTTGTGCTGGCATAAACAGAAACCATTAACTCCTGATTTCACTCACACCAGAACAAAACCAACATCCTGTTCTGCAGATGGAACTGCAGAGCTTTTGAGCAGGCAGAGTAGGTAGGGCTAAGGCAGTTTCAGAGTGCTGCATGCAGAGCAGCACCTTACTAGGGTAATTAAATACTACTACTGGATTTATTCCAAGATCAAGATCTCAAACATATTTTCTCATTTAACACTTCTGTCTTTGAAGAACTGCACACAAAGAACTTTTGAAATACCTCTCCTAGAAGGGGAGGGCAGAAGGGAGGAAGACCCCCAGAACTATTTGCTGTTGAGTCGCAGCAGATCCTGGGCCCTGCACCTACAATGATGCTGCAGAGCTGGGGCTTAGCAGCTCAGCTTTTGGCCAGTCTGAGGATGGGCTTCACACTGGTTTCCACTTTCTAGTGCCAATGTGCAGTGCAGCCAGACCCAGCTTCCCAAACAAACATTCCTGTGTTTATTTCTTTGTGTCTAGCTACAAGCCTCTCATGTAACACCTATCACCTCGTGTGGTTGCCACTGAGGTACATGAACAAAGAAAGTGAGGAGGTTAACACTGCTCATTAATCGATCAGCAGAGCCAGTGCCAAGTACCATTTTCCCTCCTGCCCACCATGCCAGGGCTGAGGCTGCTGCTTCTGAAAAAATCCCTGCTGGGAGAAGGAACAGACCTGCTGGCTGGATCGAACAGGCCACAGAAATGGATGCTCGGTGACCGTGGGTGCAAGCCCCTTAACTGGAAGAGACACCTGGGCCCTTTGCAGAGGTTTTTCTAAAGCCATGTAATAGCTGTTTGGCTTTGCATCACCCCTGACAGAGTGAAAAGCCCAACCCCACTCAAACAGCTCAAGCAATTCTCTTTCTACAGCCTGGCATGTAAGTAGTTTTGAGAAAGTCAGCACCACTCCCTTCAAATTTGGCTTGCTGACAGAGTATTAAGTCCTTTGGGGGAGCTGCTGTCTCTCATGGAAATCAGCAGGGTTTTAAATCCTGCAATTTTTTTTTTTTCTCAGCATCTGAAAAAAAAAACCCTGTGGTGGAAGCTGACAGAAAAAGCTTCACTGATTTCTCAAGAGCAAGGCCAATCCTAGTAAGATTGTTCGGTTTCCAGTTTTAATCTCCATCAAGACAGGTTAGGGAGGTATGATATAAGCAGCTGTGAGAAGTAATTGCTGCAAGGGGCCCAGTTACTCACATTCTTCATAACCAAAACGCCCACCTGGTTTGAGTGAAGAGCTTAAAAGGAGTGGGTTAAGAACTGGATGAAAGCATCATTTGAGACCTATATAACCGTCACTTTGAATTTGTTTACTTATTCTTAATAAAAATAACCATTAACCTAATTGTGACTCTTACAAGTCACTGATATTCTTTCTATGTGCTTGTTTGTTGGGTTGTACTTTAGTTTTGGGGTCTTTTGTTCGGTTTGTTGGGTTTTTTTTGTGTTTTGGGTTTTTTTTAATTATTTTGAAGCTTCAGCTTTACATGAATAAAAGCCTCCAAACATTACAGAAAAGTCGACTTTGGATGGTTTGTATAATGCATCTATACCATAAAGCCATGCCCTGGGATCCATTCGGTTTTTAGAGATCTGCTGTGGTGTTACTGTGCCTTAATACAGTCTGTAAAATTACAGACATGGAAAAGTGATATCATTAACAGAAAGGATTTTCTTTGTTGCCTTCTTTGGATTTTTATTACAAAAAAAGCAAGCACTTTCTACAAAGGTTCTCTATGAACTATCCCATGTAGTTTGATTTGATTTGGAATCATAGAACGGCTGAGGTTGGAAGAGACCTCAAAGATCATTTAGCTCCAAACCTCTGCCATAGGCAGGGACACCTCCTACTAGAACAGGTCACTCAAGGCCTCATCCAGCCTGGCCTTGAACACCTCCAGGGAGGGAGCAGCCACAACCTCCCTGGTAAGTAACCTCCCCTGTAGGTAAGTCTAAGCAACAGAAACAACTTCCTGAGTCTTAATTACAGTAGCAGTGTCAGGTGGTGCTGCATTCAACTAACTTTTGACTTTATGTTAGCCAAGCTAAACAAATTAACAAAAAAAAAAATCATAAATTTCCAGCAACAAACACAAGCATATCTTACCATTCACAGTGTGAAGTTGTTACTACAGTGCCACCTTCAGTGCATTGCATAAAGTAGAGATTTTCCCTGTAGAGTTTTTTTTTTTCCCATTGTTCTTTATGGGTTGGAAATGGATAAAAGGTATTTCTACGGCACAGAAGAATGAGGGGGGAAACCGGTGAAAGCCTCTGCTAATGAGAAACATGGTGTTGTGATTTGGAAAACAAATAAATTATTATATCAGAAGCCTATGCAAAACAACGCAGAGTTCAGCAACCTCACTAAGCTCTGAAGTCAAATATGATCATTCTCACCTACTGGCAAAGCCAACAATACTGCACGGAGGTTACAATCCGGTATGTGAACATGCATTATGGGCAGTACATTACAAAATCATCACAAGTTCCTAACGCAAGTTGGACTGTATACTATTTACAGAGAGGAAAAAAAAAAACAAATCTCCATCAATCTGACAGAGGAACTGCTGTAGTTGTACTGTGGCAGGCAACATATTTTAGTCAGTCAAAGGAATCCAGCCTCATCCCAAACTTTAGAGTTTGGATTGGGCCCAGATTGCTTTTCCTGTTGCAAAATGGACTAACTGGAGCAGCAGACAACCAAAGAGCTTTGCGGAACTGCCGTGGTTCTGCTCATATTTGTTTCCTTGAAATGTCAAAAGGAGGTTTCTAAGCTCTCCTACAGCCTTGCTCTTTGGCTCAAGCTATGGATGTTCTGGGCCATGCCAAAGGGATGTGCTCCAGAGAGTACAGGAGAAGACAGTTTAGCAAAGTGCACCTTGTTTGTGAGGGGGACATCTTCTTTCTGAGGCCCATGGCAAACTGCTGTACAAGTAGGGATGAATACATGCTGTTACTTCAACCCCATATGGCACTGTGAGACACTATGCAAACTGACCTCATGCATGTGCAAGTTCAAAAGGAGTATTTCTGTAAAAAGCAAAGAGCCAACTCCAATTCTGCATCTCAGTCCCACGACTTGCCAGCATAAGCAAAAACTGCCAGAGGTCCCAATGTCATCAAAAAACATGACTGATTTTATTATTATAATATAGATGTTCTCTTTGTAGAGAACATATTTGCATGTCTTTTTTTAGCCTTATATATTTTCTTGCACACGGCTCAGAACTATATTGCTCTGTATAAAGAGATCTACTTAATGGTAGAGGAAATGTCTACAGATAGGAAAACCCATCTTACTAATTTTCAGTGACATTTCTCTATCTGAACAATAGAGTACTATGTGCAGTACAATAGTATTCCCCTTTTGAAATGGATTGCATGTTGGTAATACTCATCATTTGCATCCTACTTTCATTTTGAAAGCACGTTGCAAATGTAAAGGAATCCTTACCAACACAGTTTACAATATGTAATCCTCACTATCTTCGCTGTCACACACTGAAGTGGCATAAATTACTTGACAAACCCACACAGAGAGAATGAGTCACTCTGTTTTTCTTGTTGACCATTACTTCTGCTACTTTCTGTGTGTGACTATTGCACCAAAATCACAGTATCTTGTTCATGGCATCGCTCCAACAGCTAAAGTGAAGCTCCCAATTCTAGGCGAAGCTACTTTAAAAGCTAAAACCTCTTAGTGCTTCCATAGCTTATATACTTGAGAAAGGATTACAGAATTGGGATCTTATTTGCTGGCAGCATCCCAATTCAAAATACTTTCTAAATATGCCACTCACTGAACAAAAAGAAATCTTCAATATGAGTTATTCATGAACTTGTTCTTTTATTTACATCTTAGAAAAACCATAAACAGAGGGATTTGGGGTTTCGGTTTTTTAAATTATTTTTTTTTTCCAAACAGGAGGTTTTTGCTGGACATTTAGACAAAATCTCCTGGCTGCATTTGTAAAACTACCAATTTATTGAACTAATACTAATGCCAAAAGAAAACATCTTTTTGAGGACAAGAGAGTGCAACCACATGGCAATATTTAAGAAATATACTAAAAAGAACCCCACTTATCGCAAGGTGTTAAGCCCATTCACAGGCATCACCCCTTCTATGACACCTGTACTTGTCTCTAGCTTCATCAGACTGCATACTTCAACAGAAGCTTCAAGACTGGTGCTGAAGAACACTACCTGATCTAACTTCCTTTAAAGCAAATAGAGAGGGAACATTCAAAACCTTGCATTTATTTTCTACCACACAAAAGGCAGGATGTGACTTTGCAGTGAAACTGTGCCCTGAGCAAGTATCCCTTGACTTCCAGGGCATATTCTAAACCAAGAATGGAAAAAATTGAAAAGCTGCATGCTAAAAATACAAAACCTACTGCTTGGTCTCTTTTTAGTAAAATACTTCCTAAATATAAATACTACTCAACAATACAACCATTCTTATAAATATGTGTATTTTTCCTTTTCAATCCTGAAAAAATCATATTCAGCCCATTTAGCCTTTCAGAAGAAAATGAAATTTCTTCTCTCACCCTTCTTCACAAAATTAGTTTTTGGGTATAAGCAAACAGACTGCACATATACCAGACTAGTAACCTGGAGTCCTATTTCCAGTGTGTAGACAGGATGAAAACCCTGCTGAGAAGGTCTATCAAATCATGCCAGGCAGCAAGGAAATCTGCTGCATGGTACATCATTTCCTGCAGTTTCTTGCAGTGAAGAGCTCAAAATCTGTCAAAACACTGTGCCCTTTGTGACTCTGCTGACATGTACTTACTGTGCAATGTCTAATATTCAGATGTGAGCCCTAATGTATTTCATGAAAAGCCTCTACCAAAGAATTTGCACAAAAAACATTAAATATGGACTAACCTCCATACCAAACACCATCCAACACACACACAAATATATCCACACCTAAAGTTCAAAGCCTCATTAAACAATATTTACTGCATCTGGTTTAACACACTTTGTCCAAGATCCTTCATTGAATAGGGACACCAAAATCTAGGTTGGGTTAATTGGTACAGAGGTCTGCAGGATTTAACCCACAGTCTGACTGTCACGAATCAAGTAACTGAATCACATTCACATCATGCTGTCCACCTTACAGTCACGAAAAGCCATGGTTCTTCAGCTTCAAAAGCCCAGCATGAATCTTCCTAACAGAGTCTTAAAACTATTTCCTGCTCCTCTGTTTCTGATCGCACATCATTTGAAATGATTCAGAAACCATGCAGGACACCCTCCTACAATTTGCCTTTTTTTTTTTTCTTTTGCAAAATGACAAATCTTCCTCCTTTGCTTCTTTGGAAACCACTGTTAACCAACGTCTAGACAAACATTCAGCTGTAAGGAACTAGGCACAGCAAAGGTGAAGCAAAAGCATGAAGTGGAAGGATGTCCTTGAACACAACAGCAAATTTCCAAGAAATTACATTAAATCTCTAAGAAATTACATTAAATCAAGAAATTAAATGCTTGTGGATGAGGGAAAATGTGGAAGACTTTCTATTGCATATATGCAAAATTACTATTAAAGCATACACAGATCACCTTTTGTTTTCTAAAGACCAAAGGTACAATGACATAAACACTTGTGTACCCATCACAGCTAATATCCAGTACATTAACCCTTCATATATGCATTGCATATAGTGCTAAATGACTACAAAAATTCCCAGCAAATGAAAGAAAAATCAATATAATACAACATCAGTCCATTACTAATGACTGGTATTTTAAAGCTAACAGACTGCTCTGTATGTACTGTTTTCAGACATAAATAGTCTCAGGTATCACACTAAGGAACACGAATAAAATTAACAGTAAAATAAAGATACTTGCAGGATATTCGTATACCCCACTTGATGGATTAAACCAGCAAATTAAATAGTTTTGTATCCATAGCACATCCATAAGATACCCACAGGAACTCTTGAATCATTGTAGAGTTCCACTGACATAAGACACAGGGCTGTACTGACTGTACAGCGTTATCTGAAACTAGTAACAGCTCTACCACACAAATTAACAGAGCATAGAGCAAGATTATGTTTTATTTCAAGTGAAAAATGGCAGATAGATCAGCTCCTCACCTAATACAGTCATTCTGCCTTTGTGTTCACTAGGATAAGGCTGATTTGATGTCACTGAAGTCTGTTGAGTTAGTCTGGATTTGCACCAGTGAATTTCCAAGATGACTTTATCCCTGAGCATTAACACTGCTGTTTTCATTTTCCAACATGGCATCCATCAAAACACATAAGGATGAATAAATTGCAATTAGAAATAAAGACTAAATAATGGAAAAACATAAACTGCTGAGTTCCTTTACACTAAGGAAGTCAGTGCATGTACCTTATATTCAAAACACAAACACTTCATTCTCAAACTTTAATTCTCCTCCTTTCAGAAGGAAATCCTATGGAAAATATACATAGGCTTCCCATGGAGATTCTTTTTAGGCTTTGTAAAACATTTTTACTCCAAAATCCCCATCTGGAACTTAGAAACTACCTGAAGCCATCCTCTCAACTTTCATTTATAAAACTAAGCTAAGGAACTGAAACGGTATTTTTCTCTTTGCTAAGGATAAACTATCTTTTCCTTCCTCTGAAAAATTGTCTTATACAACGTGATTGATGAGACAGGAGCAGAATCAAAACAAATGCTCCTAGCATTACGTTGTTTGTTTCTCTAAGCACTTCTGTATTGAAGATCTCAGAATCCAACTGAAAACTAAATTCTACTGTGTCATTAATACAAAACAATACCGGTTTGGAAGGACTCTTTTGTTCACCAGAGGCAAGAAGGATTTTCCTTAGGCCACAAAAGACTTAGGAAAAACTTACACAACAAATCATAATTGTCAAGGTGATTGGAAAACATTGTGATTCATATGCTATAGAGATTAGTTTTCTTATATATACAAATGAGCTGAAAGAGAGTGTTACAGGCACTTGAAGTCTAGTTTCAGAAATGCAACAGTACCGAAGAATTTTATTAATATTTCATACAAATTTTAAGTCAATGCTGTCTGATATTTTGATGTTGCTGAAGGCAAATAAATTAATAATAGTTTCCTATGTTTTGCACTGGACTGGGTGTTCTAAGGAATTGTCTCAATTATAAACTAACCTAGAATAGTAATGATTGAAGCAGGGTAAAACCAGAAGTTTTGTTTTCTTTATTTTATTTCAAAATAGAATGATCATAATAAATACATTCTTCTTGTATTTCCTTCCTAACTCTTTGGATGCAACAAA
>VWZI01008852.1:0-32933 GCA_013396835.1 Psilopogon haemacephalus | reverse complement strand
AATTCATACAATATTAATGTACAAGTCATGCAAAGGATATTATAGATACGGTACCACCATCAACTTCTGGATGTCTTTTGTTGATTCTGAGACAATTGTTAATATTATTCACAAGGATATACTTTTTATATTTTATGTCTTCATTATGGCTTTTTTAATTAAAAAAAATATTTTTAAAAAAGTATTTTTAGTTAAACTTATGGATTTTTATACTATACTGTCAATTTTGAACACAAAATGCGAAACAGTCTAATGGTCTTATGTTCTTGCACCATGGTTGCTGCTTTCTGATAAAATTGAACAGAATTTTTATTTTTCAAGGAAACAGTTACACTTTATTGATTTTATTTTAAAATGAGGAACTTTATAATACAACGCAGACAACAGATTATGTTAACACCTTCACTGATTTAGTTTATGTCTATGGGTCTTAACAGCCATTTTACAAGCATGGCCACTCAAACCAATGTAAGAAACAGACAGACCTGTTAAGTCCCATCTGAAGTCACCTTCCCAGGTAGACCAACTACAGATTTGAATGGACATTACACTAAAACTGCTGTACAGACACATACGCTCTTCCAAAACATGGAGGAAATAAAGGGACAGAAAAGTTGCCACTCAAAAGTAACAATTTTACAGAAATAGAGTTTTGCCAACTTCTGAATTCTTCACTCACATTATTATGCCTATGTATTGCACCATATATGTAAAACACTTAGAAACAATTTCTACAGAAAGGTCCTGATTGCGCAGCCTTCACTGATGCTGGTTAACCTACACTCACTTGCATAATCCCAAGAGTCACTGAGTTCTATGTATTATATACAATGATTCTGAGCTGGCTTTTTTTGAAGTCAGTGACAAAACTCAACATGTAAGTCCCACTCTTATTCAGGTGTTTAACTATTAGCTCATGAATAGTTCCGCCACACATGACTTGGGTCCAGCTTAAACACTTAACTGGACTGGACTTCAACAAGCAGGAAAATCTTATACCCAGTATAATGGTACAGCACAATGATTCAGTTATTTCGCTTTTAAGCAATCAATATTAGATCTCACCACGCAAGACAAAAGAAAATTCTCAAGCCAAACCTCATCAACGAAACGCAACATAAAACATATGAAAAATCCCTCAATTTTTTAGCTGAGGAAGGTATGCTCATTTATCAGTGTTTTTTTAAACTCAGGGCAACACAAGTAATAAGCACATCTGTTTTAACATCACTTAAAAGTATTATTTTACTTGGTTTCTAAAGGATTTTTAACACATGCCTCTCAAGAACAGGGTATGGGACATGACAGCCTCTGACAATGCACTCAAGTGCATCAGGAGCCTAGCATAGCTCTGGCAAATCCAAGTGAACCTGGCCACATCCTCAAAACCATGCAGTACTGCACAGAGCAGGCACAGTGACCCATTACATGTAGCCTACTGATGGAACCATCACAGAGTCTATCATGTCAGCACATCTGTAACACTTCTTTATCCACAAATTTTTCACACAATAAGCTCAAAGGTTCTTATTCACACCTTAGCCATGTACTGCGTCTACTGGTCAACCAAGAACTTTTTACGCTAGAAATGCATATGTACATACCCATGTCCTGAAAATCCCTATGACATTTTGAATGAACTCAATTACTGCACATTGACAGCAGCAGCTTTTCAAAAGAAACTCAGTTGCTAATTCTCCTGTTGAAATTTTATTATCTGAAGTCATCTATATACTCTGCAGTATGGAGAAAAGTAATGAAACAACCCTCTAAATTACAAGAGCATAAACAAATGTCTGAAAGGATAAAAATGTTGCTTTGTTTTCCTTTCTCTTAAAGAAAGAAGTGGGTTTTGAGGGTTTGAGTTTTTCAAGCTTTGTTAAAAATATGGATTAATAACTGGCAGTCGCCTGCAGTATAACACAAATTTCACAGCAGTGTTATAAAGCCCTGAAATTAGTTTCATACTGCAACCAGCTGACAGCTTTCTCCACAGTATTATTATTGCATCTTTCTGTACTATTTGTTACGTTCAAATTCATGAAAATCATCCATGTTTATATTCCACTAGTCTTAGCTGACTTATAAATTGATTACAGAAACCAGAGAGGTAGGGGAAAGTGTTCTGGAAGCAAAGAAGAGAGAGGGTCTTACCCAAGGTTCTCTGAAACAAAGGAAAAAAAAACTCTTTTTCAAGTCAAAGAACTTTTGTTAATACACTGTAGATTTGCTGAATCATCCTTTACCAATGTATTTCCATTTTCATCTCAAGGTAACAACTATCAGTAAGATACAGTAGGGATTTTCCATTCTTTTCTTTTTCCTAGCTCTTCAGACTTATCTTTCACAAAGGCAAGTTTTTACTCTCTAGGTATGAGCTACACAACATTCTGAACCAAGATGACTATATTCATTTTACATTGTGGTTTTAGACATGATTTGCCATATTCTGTTCTGATCAGGTTGGGGCTTTTTTTCTGACTGATAGCAGCCAGACAGATAACAGAAAACTTTTGCATTCACAGTTAAAATATTACCTTTACTATGAACTCTGGTAAACACCTGTAGCGAAAACTATTTAAACTGTAGAACCCTGAAAAGCAAGACAACTGATGGCAAATAATTGCCTGAGACACAATACTAAAAATCTAATGAATCTATTTCAAAATGCACCATTGGTAACAAATCTGAAATAAGATAATATGCTAATTTCACAAGAATAGTACAGAACAATTTTATTATTATTACATCTGATCACTTAAGTCTGGATAATTCTATACATTACACCCTCAGTTTCTGTTTGGTATATTGTTCTGGTTTTATTTATACTGAATGATTAATGCACTGTGATCAGAAAGAAACAAAAAAAAACCAAAAAACAAGTCAGGCATATTAAATACATATTAAGGAGTACATATTTGTCCTATTTAGTATACAAAGTATTTCATAAATATGAATTATATTACAAAAATAATTTTTGCTACGCTCACACAGTAAGCACTTTGACAATTTTGGACAACCTGTTAGGGTTGCAAATGTTTCATGTAACTGAGAAATAACTCTAGTTGTAATTGGAGATGAGTCTTACAACAGAGTCTGCATAAATATCAAATATTTTCTTCAAATGCCACAAATACTGCAGAAGTCAGTTTGAACTATTTTCTTCTTTTCTTTTTTTTCTTTTTTTTAATTTTATGTATAGACATGTATGCTTCAAGTGGTCAAATTTATTTCATAGGTATGTAATGCATGGTATATTTTAAACAAATATTTGCACAATTTAACATTATAATTCCAGTGGTTTCAAGATGCAGGCCATAAATGTAACCAATTTACACATACTATCGAGTGTTCTCTCTTTGCATGCTTGTTACTTTCCAGATAATCTTTAAAGAGTGTCATTACAACACCACAAATCAAAGGATTACTCCAGTTCCACCAACTTAAATCCACGTGCAGGATGAAGACCCAGCTGAGGTACAGATACCAGTACCAGGTTTCTTGTGTTTGTTGTAACAAATCACAAGGAGACGATGGTTTTGCATTTAAGGTACAAAACATATATGCCTCTTGAGGTTAAATTCATTGTAACGTGTATAAAGCATCCCTTTGGCAATAGAGTTTGCAGTATCCCTACAGGATTCCACAGGGCATGAGCTTTATTTGTAGTAAAACCTATTAAGGAAATTCTCCTCTACTTGACAAACCATATGCAGCTACAGTTAATCAGACACCCTTGGATACACCTGCCTCTATGCCTATCAATATAATATAGTATTTGGAAGTTAAAAGTCAACAAAAGGCACTTTCATCATTAAATAAATGTCCTCTGTAGGCAATAAGATTGTATGACCTATATTTTATTCAAAGCTGTTTGTTCTTCAAGGACTTGCAGGTAGTCAGGTGATCCTTGAAGCTTAGCTTTTAGTTCAAAATACTCACTTTTTCTTTGTTCTACTACAATTTTACTATGATTACCACCTATTAGAGATTTCTTGGTTTTTTTGTCTTGCAGTTTCTCTGGATAACGTATTTCAAAGCCACTGACCCCTATGCTGTTGTATTCTTTTTTACTTTCAAGAAAATTTTGAATAAATAAATTGGAATCCCTCCCAGGGAATAACTCGTCCAGTTCATCGATTGTGCTAAGCCTTTTTCTGGTATCCACATGCAACAAATCTTTCTCCTTGTCATTAATGTTTCTCAGAATGACTTTTTGCCCTGGTGGGTCAGAAAACGTGAAGCCTGTTTCAGGCTCTTTTAAGCCACAGGTGTGACTTTTGCTCATCTGCTCAATGGTTTGAGGGATGAAGGCCTCTGCACCTAGTCCATCTTTTTTGTTTGACTTGTGATCGTGCTTTCTTAGCTGCAGTTGCATAGAACTGCATTCTTGATTTCCAATCCCTTCATGCTTTACAGTTGGTTTTTTGTTGCGCCGAAGCACAAAAACAAGAAGACAAAAAGCAACAAACACCGTTAAAATAAGCACAACTAAGATGCTTAAGATTAGAATGGACAACGGAACTGGGCCGCCAGGAGGACTCCGAACTGGTCCCAGTGGTGTTGTAAAAGTAACAGCGGGCATAGGACTAGTGAACAGAGCAGATGGCTTGTTTAAAAGTTTAGGACAGAGGATCTCGTTTTTCAGAGACTTAAGTTCAATGTTAGCAAACTGTACAGGTGTTTCACATTTCAATTCTTTCACCACAATACCTTCATTTAGCTTTTCGAGCCACAGTTTCAAAGCAACTAAATCACAAGTGCAGTCCCATGGATTACCTTCCAAATCGATTTGTGTAAGAGATTTTAGCTGATCAAGAACGCCACTTACAGGTAAATACATGAAATGATTGTTCCTCAGGTTCAGTCTAGCAAGTGGTGCACCAGCAAAAATGTACGCTGGCAAGCTTCGTAGAAGATTGTTGTTCAGGTAGAGCAACTGCAGATTTGGCATTAAGTCAAAGGTGCCTGCTAGGATTTCTTTGATAACATTGTATTCCAAATACAGATACTGCAAGTTGTGGAGGCCGGCAAACATTTCTGGGCTCAGACGCTCTATCTGATTGCCATTGAGATACAATCTCCGTAAATTTGTAAGGTTGTGGAAAACTTCTCCTCTGATCACGGAAATCCGATTGCTCCCTAAATGCAGCAAATCCAGCCCCTCAAACTCAATGAAATCTGTAGTGTCCACATCCTTAATATAATTGCCATTTACATGCAGTTTCTTGGCATTTAAGGGTTTTGGTACGAGTTCAGCCATTGACTCTATATTTCTCTCTTGGCAATTCACACTTAATCCCAAGTCTGAAGGATGCGTTTTGCAAATGCAGGGGACCGGACAAGGTGTTAAAGGAGGCACCCTGGTCTGGTAAGATATGATTTGACTGAGATTGCGGTTAGAGAGTGCTTTGCCTGCTACTATCCCCGAGATCTTCGAAGGATTTGTAGTCTTTGGTGGCTTTGTGACTAATCTGTGCACCGATGTTTGAGTGGTGTGGCCATTTGGTGTGCTATAACCAGGCTCCATCTGCGAGGGAGGAAGAATGCGCACATCAAAATCACTGCCTGTCCCCATGGAGCACAGCTCTTGCTTGTTGGTTTCTTTCAGCAGCCTTCCATATAAGTCACTGGGTGTTTCACAGATAGCTTCCCCAATGTAGATGTTATAGGGCATGTTTTCCAGCCATGCTTTCAAAGGCAACAAATCACATGTACAATTCCAGGGGTTGTCTTCCAGCTGCAATTCAACAATTCGCCCAATGTGTTCCAGAACTCCAATGTAAGGAAGTTTCTGTATTCGATTACCTCGTATATCCAGATGGGTTAGAGAAGCAAATCGAAAAATATTATCAGGAAGGAATGAAATCAGATTGTCATTAAGGATCAGGACTTTCAGCTTGTGAAGCTTATTGAAGGCTCCCCGTTCAATAAACTTGATTAAATTGTAGTCAGCTTGGAGATACTCCAAGTTCTCTATGCCAAGGAAAGTGTCAGCTCGGAGGATCTTTAATTCATTGTTGTTCAAGTGCAACTGTTTTAATGCACTAAGACCCATAAAGGCCCCTCCCTCAATGTTCTGTAACTTATTATTACCCAGTTGCAAGGACACTGCATGTGTAAAATTAGGAAAGGAATTTGGATATAGAATAATTAGCAGGTTGTTTTGAAAGTTGAGGTGGTAAAAATTAGACCACGGTGGTTTAAGCTGATTTGGTCTGTAGACTGCAACCTTCTCGCAGTTGACATAGAGTACATTCTCAACTGACACGCAGGAGCAAACATTGCAAATTTCCACAGATATATCAGCATCTTCAGTTGTAGAAGAAACTGGAGATGACAGAACCAGAAAGAGCCACAGAAACATCTTCTTGTGATCAGCAAGCAACCTTAGGCTCCTGAACAAAGACAAAGAATCTAAAGAAGAAAGAAGGAAAGAAAAAAAGAAAACATTTTTTCAGTTGTCATTGTTCCAAAATGTCATTTGGGTTAAAAATTGTATTCCACTGAGCTACTGTACCTGCCAAGCATTACTACAAGCACTGAATGTAAAATGCCATGAAAGATTTTAACAACCAAACAAATACACCGGAGCTAGAATTATTTCAAATACAGAATATATATTTCCGTAGTCAAACACAAATAACTCTGAGGTCTGTCAAATGTATTTCTATCTCTTGTACACGCCAAATATGCATAGCTAACAAAGTAAAATAACCAAAGGAGATTCCAATTTTATGCATATTTACTCTCCTCAGTCCTGCACTGCTCATATGTTGCTGTGCATTTCAGGGATATTAAACACGAATGTTGATGTTATGCATGCCCAAACATCTGAGTTGGGATAGCTCAATACAGAAAGGATGAAGATACAGACACAAAAAGCAATGCCAACACTCAGTGTATGTATCTATAGCATCAATACATACAGATGATCACTACCATACTAGCGAGATTCACTGAAAGGATACACAGGCTTGCACACACATTGTTTCTGTCACTTGTTTCACTTAGTTTAAACAAATACGTAGTAAAGTGATTGCAGAAACACGATGAACTATCCACAAACATAGCTCAGTTCTGGGTGACCAATGGAAGCACACAGATACAGAAGCATGCAGAGGCATACAGCCCCATCCCCGGCAATAACAATACCCTGATTTGCAGGGCAAAACAAAGTGACAATTCACCAGTCTCACACTACTGAAACCTGAGAACTTTTCTTTTGTACAACATCGTCTAATTTGCTCTTATCGTTGCACTGACCCAGAGGTGGCTTTCAAGAACCCTTTACATCTAGTCAGGTCATCTGAGCTGCCATTTTTTACACTGGAGCCACAGCATCTCCTCTGACTTAAAAAGGTAGCTTGTCTNTTTTTTTTTTTTTTTTTTTTTTTTTTTTTTTTTTTTTAAATAAAACCCACGAAATCAGTCAATAATCAACACATTGCTCCTCCCACCTTCCCCATTCCTAGCTTTTTCTTTTAATTTCCCCCTGTGGGAAGCCATCGAGTTGGCAGGAGGAGGTCAGAATGGAAGTGGGTAAACGAGGAGACAGCTGGAGGGGGAAGAGTCAGGCTGGAGAGAGCAGCAAGGAGGGGAAGATGCGCCGGGGGACCTGGAACGGATACTAAAGGAAGGATGAGGGAAGCTGGAAGGGAGGACAGAAGGACAAGAGAGAGAAAGCAGCGAGGAAGGGATGGCTGAAGGGGTCAAAGAGGCCGCGAAGAGGGACCAGAGGGAGAAGCCGCTGCTGATCGCCGCAGACTCCTGACCCTGCCCGCAGCAAGCGAGCCCACAGGGGCAGCCCGATGCCTCCGCACCCTCACCGCTCCATCTCTCTCCCCCCAGGTCGCCGTTCCTGTGTATCCCTGCTTCGCCCACGCTCGAGTCCCCTCTTCTTGCTCAGACCCGCGGTCCCAGCCAGCGCCGAACGGGCACACCGCGGGCGCTGCGCGGAACTGGCGGCGGTTCGGCGTGCCCGGCTAGAAGCGCAGGCACTACCGCAATCTTTTGCCGCAACCGGCTCGACTGGTGCCGGCTCCCCTCTGTCGTGAGCGCCCCGTCGCCCTCTGCCTCCCGGCAGGGGAAGACAAGAAGGACCGCGCACGCACATGCCGGCCTGGAAGGGGCAGAGCTCGCCGGTACAGCCCAGCATCCCGCCCGCCCTGTGCAACACGGCTCAATCGTGGTAACCGCCACCGAACGCCAGACACCCCCCCAAAACACACACCCCCACCGCCTTCCATCGGCACCTTTGCAAAGTCCACCCCGCAGCACATTCACACACCCCCTTCCCCAACCCTTCCGCGTAGATCCTGCCCCCCTTTGCCCCCCCGCCCCGTCCCTCCTACGCCTCCGCCAGCTTATCCGGGCTCCCAGCCCCTCCGCTCGTCCCACGGAAAAGACAGAAGCAGGCAGCGTTCCGCCGGGAGCCACTGGCCCGGGGCTGCAGAAGGGGAGCTGCTAGCGGCGAGAAGAGAGCGCAAGGGTCGAGTTCCCGACAGGAAGCAACTGTCGCTTGTCTCCCACCGCCCCGCTGCCGTAGCCACCTTTTAAAATACCATCAGTAATGATTATAGCAATAACAAAAGAAATAAAATAAATTGAAGCGGCACCGTAAACGCTGCCGCGCCACGTACCCCCGCCCCCCTCGCCCGTACTCACACGCCCGGCGGCGCGGCCGGCCGCCTCCGGCGATGCTCCCGGTGGCGTTCCGCGGCGAGCCCGGCACCTTGCCTACCTCGGCGGCCGGAGTGGCCGCGGCCCCGTTCCGCCGCGCTCCCCGCGACGTCTGTCCGGGGTAGCTCCGCACACGCACCGAGCGGCAGGGCCAACCCGGCGCCCGTCCGAGCGAGCAACCCCGGCTGCCCTGAGCGCCGAGGCGCGGAGCAAGGAGAAGCCCGGCGCTGCAGTACCCCAGCGGGCTCCGCCGCATGCAGCAGCCGCCTCGCTGAGCCCTGCCCCGGCACCGCGGTCCTCCGCACACATGCGGGGAGAGGATCCCTCTGCACACGGGCACCCGCTCCCATCGCACTGCTCTCGCCCACCCCTTGCACGCAGCGAGAGCCCCCTCCCCTTCGCCACACGCACACCCGCACACACACATGCACGCACGCACTAAGCGCTGCCTCGGAGGGGAAGGAGATGCTGCTCCAGGGGAGCAATCGCAACCGCGCACGCCGCTCCGCACGCCCGGAGGCGCGCCGCGCCGCGCAGCCCTCACCTTTCCTTGGAAGTGCCGGGCTGCGCCCCCGCAGAGCTCAAGCCGGTGCGGCGGGGCGGGAATCGCCCTCCGGGGTGGCGAGAGCAGCGGGGCGCCGGTGCCGCGCCGGGCGCTGCGGGGCTGCCATGGGCGGCGTGCAGCAGCTACAAGTGCAGCTCCGAGCACCGCCGGGACGGGGCCATCCCGCTTTCGCTCCTCCGCACAGCGCCGGGGTAGGCGCCGCTAACACCGCGGAGGGGAAAAGCGGAGAAGGGGGAGGAATAGGGGAGAAAGGGCTCTTCTCCCCATCTTTTCTGGCGATCTCCTCCGTCGCGCCCCCACCTCCCCCCACCCTCCTTGAAACAAAAGTAGAGGTGGAAACTGAGTGGGCAGGATGGTAACGTTTGCTGCATTTAATGTGAATTGCAATTATGGAACAAAATCGCTGTAAGGAGACATACCCGGTCCGCTCTTAAGACAACGCCGCTATTTGTGTCTCATTCTTTGTGGTTAGGTGAAATTCCTCCTCTGCTTAGGTAACAGCTGCAGTCTGATGAACAGCATCCTCTAATGTTACGCACTTCTGCAAAACAGATTCTGCTAATTAAGAACTCCCATTTACTCTACATTTCATAATATACTTTAAAATGGTAATGAATATCCCCAAACAAGGTGACACCGCTTTCCAAGGCAGAAGAGTCAGCTAATCAAATCTGGCAAGGAGAATTCGACTGCTCGTCCTTTATTGTGAATGCTAATACAACTCCGTTAGAAAACTGTTGATGTGGTGCACGCATACCAGTTGTGTGTGCTATTTCTGGGCAGTAAACATCAGGGGATGGAAAACAACAACGGCTTTCTTCATTTACAGAAATGAAACAAATAGCTTGCTCCGAAGGCTGGCTGCATCTAATTGAAATAATTGCAGAATGTTATTTTGCATTATGCGGATAGAGTGATACCTGAAAACAAATGCAACTGAGACGTCAACAATTTGCATATCACAACAGAACTCAAAAATGATCTGTGATTAATATTCACCCAATTATAAACTGAAGTCTTTAAAGTGTAAACTCTCTTAATTATTGAACCATTAGCAAAGTACTGTTCACATAAAAGAGAGTGCATGTGTATAAAGGGCCCAGTTTAGAAGGATTTGCACATAGTTTAAACTGAATTTTTCAAACTGAACAAAGATCTAGAATAAAATTCACTTAGGAAGATACCTGGTGTGTAAGTCAGTTTTAACAACAGGTGTAAAGATCAAGATGAGAGTTTTGCTTAACCAGCTACATTAAACAGGATGTTAAACTAATTCCTAGCTTCTTTAGGAGGTAAAAGAGCATGTAGACAGTATCAAAGGCAAATCACTGTTCCCACCATCATTCAAACAACTGCTTAGAGACCAAACCAGAATTCAGACAAGGAGCATAACAAGAGATAATATTTTAACTAAGTAAACTGTGAAATGAGTAAGTATTTAAGAGAACTGAAACTTCACTGTAACTAAATAATACTCAGTGTTTCTATTGTAAGTGGCTATTAGGAATGACACAAGTTTATGATGTAGTATAACTTATCTGAGTAGGAAACTCAGTTATGGAACACAATTTAATTATTAGTGTTTTAGTGTGTCATATTTTTACATTTATTTCTAATTTACAGACACATAAAATAAGTCTTACTCCATATCGCATTTAGTTTGTTTGTAAGCTACTAGTCCTACAACATATCAAGCTCGCTAAGGCATATATGTTAGGACAACAAACGAAACCAAATGGAGTATAATTATGAAGTATAACATAGGCACAAGCCTAAGGTCAGGACTGTAATCCAAGACAATGACATGCTTAAGGAGTAAATTACTTTGAGGGGTTACATTTTAGAGCCACTTGGATGGACTCCTTCCTTTGAGATCTGGCTAGAAGTTGTGTCACCGTCACAAAGTACTTTCTGTGCAGCCTGATGATAGATAATAATTGGAAGACAGCAGACACAAAACAGGTGAGCTGGATAATCTAGTATGTTTTCCTGAAGTTTACAAGAATACTTCAGACTACATACCATGCTCATTAGTCTCACCCCTACCTTTTTCTTAAATTTCTTACGGTGGGACCTCATTCACCTTTGATTTTTTTTTTCTGTTTTTTTTGTTTGCCACAGGAGCAAGTATTTTCCCTTCATCAATTTAGTGAAAGGAAAGCAAAAGCTTACCAGAACATAGATGAGGAACATGATTTTCAGCAAAGAAAATTAACTGAAGAAAAAGCAGAAATATGAGACATATCTCATACTTTCCACCCAAGGAGAGACACACAGGGTGGCATTCAGTAATGGTACAATTAGCTTATCAATAATGTCATTACCACATCTCAGTAGAAGTTCTTGGAAGAGAAAGGTGATTTTTACTCTTGGCTACTGAAATTCATCATGCAATCTGCTCAGAAATTACAGAAGCCTATTTATATTTTGTTTCCTTGCACGTTTTTGTGAGAGCTTCCAAACACTTTTCTTCTAAACACACAGACATGCTTGATCATCTTCCTCTTGAGAACGAAAACTGTGCTTTATGTGTGTTCAAAGTCTGCCAGGAGAAAAACCTTCCTGTAACAGCATCATCAAAATGCAGAGGCCAGTTGAGAAGCTAAATCTACTGCTCACAGCATGAAACCTTGGAGAGAATTTTCCTTAAGCTGTTTGGCACACATGCAAATAGGACTTCAGCTGAAGTTGAGGGGAGTTTTGCGCATTACGGTGCTTTGTTTTATCATCCAGTGTAATTTTCTGAGAAATGAAGTAATGGGAAATGGGAGCTAAACATCCTCCTCCTTCCTGGGCATTCAAGTACAATTTAAGATAGATTATCTGAGCTCAGGCTGTATGTGTGTGTATAAGCAGCAGGGAGGAGATGGCTTCTATACAATTGCCAGTGCTCCATATTTATGCTACCTATGGATTTGTGGGCATGCTAAACGCTTTTCCATAGGCGCTGAATTGCTCTTTTCTGCTCTCACTCCAGTTTGTCTGTTGTCATTCTGAAAATGAAATTAAGTTAGTCCCCAGTGGTTTGGACTAACCGGAGATACTTATGACCCACACACACACGGCTCTTAATATCAGAAAACCAAGGTAAGAAATTGCAATTGCCATGACTAGCATGTGAGCATCCTTTGCTTGTTCATGTGCCAACAGGAGTTGTGAACAAGCTTTGTGTACCCAGCTGCCAAAAGCACACCAGGAGAGAAACAAATGTATTTGGGTTGTTCTGTTTGGAAAGGTTCATGCCAGGATTAGAGACTCTCATAGAAAGTCCCCAGAAACTAATGTGAATCCCTTTGGATCAGAATCTATTTTATAATTACTGTGTAAGCATTACATGTTACTCCTTCTTTTTCCTGAAGAATGGTAAAAATAGGTCAAAAGTTCATGTTACAACGCTTCACATAGGGCCCAGGTAGAGAAGAAACTGTTTTGTTTGAACATGGGGAAAGCTGGTTAACAATTCTTTGAATAGAAAAGAAAAAGTTTATGTGGGCTCTGCCTGTTTCTGGGATTTCCATGGTTAAACAATTTCTGTTTAACAAGTGTACAAGATGTTTCTGCTCCTGGATAGATCAGCAACAACTGGCATACCTGGAAAACAACTTCCAGCAGAGCAGAACACAACAATGACTGTGCTGCACTCTCTCATAATATGGCTTCAACAGATAGGACATACTCTTCTGAGAGGGAAAAGATGGAATAACTCCACCCTGTGACCCTGTCTTCTCTGTATTTTGTCAGTCTGTCATTCAGAAGAGGGGGAAGGTGAGCATCTTTGAAAGCTCTGCATGTACTACAGTGAGTCCCTGCATATGCACCCTTTTAAAGGTACAGTGTGATAGGAGACAGTGCAAGTCTGAAATACACTGAGGACAGAAACACTGTGAAAGAGCATTGTGCTAAATAAAGTGGAAGAAATGCTGTCAGATATATGTCTCTGCTTGGCTCCTTATTATTTCCACCTAACTTACTCCTTTTATCCAGGAGCCCTCTTCAGTGTGCCACAAGTAACCCATCACCTGCTCCAGGAAAGCATCACCTGAGAAAACACTGAAATGCATGCATCCCTTCAGCAGTGATTGGCAGGGATTTTTCATTCCTTCTTTTCTTACTCATTTGCAATGAGCTCTTGTCTTGAATGTTTGATAAAGTGGACATGCTGCTACTAGCAGGTCTTCTCTCTAATTCTCTTTATAAACTCAGACAGCAGGGATGTCCAGCTCCATAGCTCTGCTTTTGCCAGATTTTCCTGTCAGGGCACAGTGGGTAGGCATTTAATTTCACTAAATTGCAAGATATCTAGTGCTTTAAATTTTTTTATTATTATTTTTTTTAAACTCTGTGCTCATTTACCCAGGGGTTATTTGCTCTCCAGCTCACTGTCAGAATCTAAATCCAAGCTTGGTCTGTCCTCCTGTCCTCTGAGACTACCAAAAAGTATAAAATGAGGAGACAAAGAAACTAATTAAAAAGTAGTGGATGAAGAAGTTACCTGGTATATTTTTCTGTACGATTATATGATATGAGGTTAAACACAAAACCCGGAAGCAACTGTTCTTGTCCTACCCCAAATGTCTTGTGCAAGCTGCTCACTAAACAGAGTTCTTGAGAAATACATTTAGAATAAGGATTTTGTGCTAGGAAACTATGACATTATTGAATACACTGAATCATGAAATAACACTTCATTCTCCCTGAGTGAACAGTCTATTAACTGAGGAAAAGAACTATGCCCATGTACTGCAGAGAAAATTTAAAGAAATTTGACTGTGGTTGGAAGTGATGGAGGACAGGAGAAAAAAAAAAAAAAACTACTCTAAGAAGGAAAAACGTATTATGTTACAAGGTTTATTCCTTTCTTTGCTCCTAATAATAAGTGTCTTCAACAGTGGAGCAGGAGAAGTCTTTTATGCTGTGAATGCTATACCTGTTAGGCCGCCAGTCAGGACTGGATAGGTTGAAATCATTTGACATTAACAGAATGTGAATTTAGAGTATTATAAATTATGTTCTCAGTTTTCTACATTTCCTTATCTTGGCACCTTCTGGAATTTCACAAACTTAAATGGGGCTTCTTACATGTGTAATGGTCATAATCTCCTCAAGGAAGCTATCTGCAAGCATAAAACTACTTGTTAGAAAGTTCAAGAACAAAGATTGCAATAAAAATATGACAAAACATAATTAAATACTTGTCATTCACTCTTTAGAATAAAAAACAAATACTCTGTTTTTGCTGAAGTTGAAGCTGATGCTGGCTGTTTGATGAAGGAATCTGGAACAGGGCTGAGTGCTGAGCAATTGACCAGCTACTCTTGCCTCTGCACACTGGGAGAGTCCTTCCCCAGCCAGTGCAGTTCATTTGCTCCTCAGCTGAAAGGCTGCTGTGGTAGAATGGAGAGGCATCTACAGAAGAAACCATGTGCTTCAGACCTGTTGCGTTATTTAGGGAACAAGTTACACCAAGGGGGAAATATCTGAAGCAAAATTAAGATACTGCATGAGTTTGTTCATTGCTCTGCTTTAATCTGCTTTTGCTTCTGGGGTTTCTTTTGCAGCTGCCCTAATTTCCTCTGCTTTTGCATTTTGTATTAATTTCAATTAAGGCTTACATAGGCTCATGAGCTTGAGACTTTTCTATTATTGTTTTTAGTAAAGCAGGCCTGAACTAAATTTCCTATTGCCTCTAGACTATTGCAAAACAATGTGGGAACATGGTCTTTCAAGGAAGAAGAGAAGCTGCTTCAGTAACTGAGTGGTGACTCTGTTTTAACCTAATGTTGAAACATCAGCATTATTCTGATATAAACTGACTTCAGGAAAAGGGTTCTGAGCTAGTAACTAGAAAAGAGATCTATGCTTTGATGAGCAAACATTTTTACATCATATCAAGATGATCAGAAAAGAGATCGTTTGAGATGTCTCACTTTCTTTTAAGAACTCCTGCCTTGCATAGATGGAAGGAGGAGTAGAATAGAATAGAATAGAATAGAATAGAATAGAATAGAATAGAATAGAATAGAATAGAATAGAATAGAATAGAATAGAATAGNAGAATAGAATAAAGACAGGTTGGAATGTCATTTCATTAGCTAGCTGCCTTCCATAATTGTCTCCAAGGCCTGAGCATCCAATCCAGGATGTTCCAAATGCAAGTAAAATTAAACCTTCCTCATTTGAGCAAAGATTTAAGCACATCAGGATGTAGAGGCAGCTCTGATGCTTTCTCCACTGGGTCGGTGTACCAGGGAACAGGAGCTGAGCCATCAAAGGGAAGATGGGAAAACCCAAAAATATCTATAATTCTTTGAAGCGAGGTTTTAAGGTGGGGTTTTTGTGGTTTTTTTGTTTGTTTTTTTGTTTTTGTAGGTTTTCCTACAGTTCACAAAGAAAAGAGATTTCTGACAGTGTGACACAGCTCTTGTTATCATGGTTCTCCTGTGGCCCAGCTTCTAGCTACCTGGCGTGCCTAATATTTGCAGATGAAACTGAGTGCTTAGAAAACAATGATAGAGATGTGAATTAATAGAAAGGGTCAAGTTCTTCTCACTCTTTATGGGGGCAATTTCATGAAAGAGGTAAGGACTAATTCTCTGTCCCCCTCTTTTCCCCTTATCATGTCTCTATTACAAGTGCAAGGATCTTTCCTTGTGCCATCTTTGGCACTTATCGGACCCTCCTTGAATCAAGTCACTAACCTCAAAATAATGGCTTTTTTTCTTCTCTTGGTTAGGTTAGTTTTCAGTCAAATCAGAGAATTGAATTGGCCTTTAGAAACCTCTAGCATTTGTCAAAGTTGGTGTATCATTAGTGCTGGGAGAACCCAGCCACTTGTAGGATGAGAGAGAGCTGGAGGAGTTATGAGGGGAAGATGAGCCAGACTACACACACAGCAGCATATGTTAAATGTTTTAAATCTTTTGTAGTCCCACATAAAATCAGTGTTAATCAAAATTTATATAGAAAAATAAAAGAGAAAAGTAAACAGTTTTAAAGAGCTCCTTAGCCCCAGTAGAACAAAATCTAGATTTTCACACACTAGAGCCTTTTAACATTTAAAAGGGAAAGATATCTTTTCTTCCCACATGTCCGTGAAATCTCATTTTCATAATATTTATGCATATCTACTAAATAGTGAAAGAATCAAAGGCAGACTTATGTGGAAAGTCTGATCAGTGCCTGAATGATGGAAACATATTGTAGTCTAAAGGAGAATTCTAGCCTTATTGGATCCTCTTAATCCAAGAGTGAAGGGGATGCTTGTACACACGTTTGGTATAAACAATTGGAAAAAAACACAAAACATTTTCTCTGCTTAATCTCAAGATCTACAACCTGAATATTCTTCTGACATACAACATTGGAGGTCTTCTCCAACATGTGAAGTTGTAACCTGCCAGACAAATCTGAAGCCAGCATGCTCTTAACATAAGGGAGAGTTTATGTTGTGAAATAAGTGGTTCACGTATCAATAAAGATGTTCAGATATTCACATATCACTAAAGTGAGAAGCATTGCTGAAGGATGAAGATCATGAAAAAGGGACTTTAACAAGGGTCATGTCAAATAACTGAAGAGCACACTAGAGCGATTGGAGAGAGCAGCAGTAGATAGTTTTAGGAAGCATGTACAGAGTTTGGGAGGCTGGCTAGGAGTACATGAGTGATATTCATAGAGACCTTTATCCACTAATGGAGCTGACAGAAGCTGACAATTATGACAACGGTAATGAACCTGTTTTATCTATTTTGAGACACCTTGCGTGGAGAGTTCAGAGAGAAAGAAAGAGAAAAAAAAAATATTCTTTCCCTGGTTAAAATACCATAACTTCAAGGGATTCCCTTTCTATTCATTCTGCATGGAAAACACACATAAGTACCATAATTGCAGAACATTTAAATAGGTCATTTAAAATAGATCCCACAAAGTGAGAGGGGGAAAAAAAAAGTCTACCCTACTTTAAAGTAATTTTTTTTAACAAAAAAAAAGAAAGAAGATTATCTTGTATTATCTTCCATGCTTAAAAGGGCCTAGAAGGCCTGTGGATTTACTTTGGAAAACCTATAGATTTAGTTTAAATGGCTGCTTTGCCCTGCAATTAGCCTAAATGTGACGTCTTCTTGATGTTTACAGAGTCCAAGGGATATAAAACAATTCATTTTTCCCCTTTTTCACTTTGTTCTGAAAATGCACTGTATTGACTTCATGGATTTTTCTTAATCTATTTTATGCTCTTTGGCTTTGTCCCCAGGATTATTGCTGTTATTGTATTTATTTTTTAAAACTTTCACCAGGGTTGCAGTGGGTGTATCTATATTTCTTTGACAGCATCCCTGGTAACAGCCCTGTGGTTTTCATCGAAGTAACTTTTGAAGTAAACTCAAGATGTAATGCATCCTTCACTGAAGCCAGTAGAGTATCTGATACATTCCTATTACAGTAAAAAAAAATTAAAAAATCCATTATATAATTACTTTTTTTAAAAGTAAACTTCCCTTCCGTGGGAAATTCAGTATTAGCACATACTGTAAGTACAAAAAGTGGTTAATTAACACCATGAAATGCTATTCCTCAGGTTGCAGATTGTTAGTTTTGACAGGTGCATTATGAAATATAACAGGAGCTGAAAAGCTCTTTATTTACAATTCCTTTAGCCTTTAAAAATGGATGTATAGGTCAATGTGGATACATGCATATGATGGTCCAAGGTGCAGCAGCTGAGGTCAGTGGTCAGTATTCAGTGGGAGTGAAGCCGTTCTCTAGGTTTCAGCATAGCATCTGGTTTTTTTTCCAAGCTGCCTACCAGCATTTAATAGCATTTCTCTCCTTGCACCCAAGTATGGATGGGCATTAAAAAGTGCAATTTGGAAGCCAGCCTACAAAACAGTGGAGTCAAACTCATAATGTTCCATCAGACATTACTATCCAGTTTTGGAGAATAGTTATTCACATTGTTCTGCTTAATACAGGCCTTGAGGCCATATCTCTTTAACATCATCTGTTTATGGTTTTGTTCATATGTTTGCTTTCTGAATAACAAAAGACTACTCCAGTTCTAGAGATTTACTGAATAGTGTTAGAATGTGGACATTCTTAAAGCTAACTAACACAGCATTATTATTGTAGTCAGAGCTTAGAATCAGTATTCCCCAAATGCACCACAAAGGCTGAAACTGAATTTTGTGTTCTTTGTTCTGTCAACTTCTGTCAGCTTTGGATTTCTTTCATGAAGTGACATCTCTGTCATACAAAAAATCTCTGCCCAGCATTTAATCATTTTGTTGTATTTCCCTGTTGAGTTTTTTTTTTTTTAATTAAAAAAGGTATCTTTGAAATAAATGTTAGGTGTTTTTTTTAAAAAAACTACTTTTCAGCAACACTTAGTGCTAGGCAGAGCTGATAATCCTAAAATAAAAATACCAGACATATAGAATCATAGAATGTTTTAGGTTGGAAGGGACCTCAAAGATCATCACGAAGTACAAGAGAGTAAGGAAACCTACACCAAACCATTTTTCCTGGGACTATTATATAGTGGCAGAAACAGTAGTCAGTTCAGATGAAAAACATTAGTGATGAGGTTCTTAGATCCTTTCTCCAAACCAAAGCAGTACAGAGGTACCATATATGAATGGAAATTTGAACCTTTCTCTGGCTTTATGCATTCTAAAATCTTTATGTGCGTGTAAAGAATTAAAAACCATGGCAGTTCTCTTGGTTTTAGCCCCACATCACTGTATATCAGAAGGAAAAAAGTGACAAACAGAGCTTGATCCTATTTTTTTTTCAAATAGAAGTAAGCAATGATCATCTTTGGAATGTATTGATCTGAAGGTGTTTCTAGTTGCATAAGTCTTGTTCAGGTATGTAATTTCATGACGATGAGAATTAGCTATGTGTTTTCTTGCTTTAATTGCCTTCTTTGTATAAGCAAACACTGGATTTGGAAGTTTAATGTGATCAAGGATTTCAATTCCTTAAATTCCTGACTATCAGTGCTTTGTTCAACCCATTGTTGATGCAATGCAGGGCTGCACACCTCTGCCTTTATGCTGGTCTGTCTGACTAGAAAATCACATCACTCTGCTTTGTGAACTACTTTGAAGGTTTCAAATGACAAATAACAGGGGCTTTAATCCTCTCTTTTTTTCCAAACAATTTGTAAATCAGAACCATCAAAACACATGTGCAGTGAGAACGTGTGGCCTGTGGTTTGAAGAATGTTATGGTTCACTACACCTGTGAAGTACATTCAGCTTGCGTGTCTTAGATTTTATTTCACTACTTTCCTTGTATTCTCTCCAGTCCAGTTTTTTGAAGAATGAAGCAGCAAATACAGATACACAGACTAGCACCTCATAAGACCATTTGTGAAGCAAAATACTCATCTTCATTACAATCTATTGGCTTCCTATGATTATGTCTAGAATAATCAAAGACTATTACAGAGCCCCAGTGAAGATGCCAGACATCTATTTGGATGCACAGAGGAAGCACATACTAATATACACAAAGATTACTTTTGCATCCTTTTAAATAATTACTTTCACTACAATGAATGGCAGGAAAATCAGGTTTTGAGAAAGGGCAAGCAGTGGTTTCTCTGGTGAGTTACTGTTCACTTAGTAGTTTCTTTAAAGTTATGAGTTTTTCACATTGCAAAGTTAGCCTGCCTTGTACCTGTGAAATACTATTATGGCAGTCTGAAAAAATGCCCTGAAGTGTTGCACTTGCGTGCAAAACACAGTGGCTATCTACATATTACCATACATGGGTAGCCCTGAGACTCCCTCTGCGACCTGAATTTGGCAATGAGCAGACAAGTGGATGTGCATTGCCAGAGTACGGAGCTGAGATGTGCATAGTCCATGTGCAAGACATCCAGGTGGGTAGGAGGTGATGGGGAGAGGAAGCACGTTTTGCCCCTGCTATAGGCAGAGCTGTTCTAGTTTTGCATCTGCTACTAAATCCCTTAACCTGAAACTTGAACACCACAGAAGAATCCAAGTCTTTTCTTAGATCTATGAAAACAAAATCTCTGTCACTGCTTCCAGAAGGCTAGGTTTGCTCCACTTTGGTTTGCAGGATCAATCAACACAGATTTGTGTTCCAGGACTGTATCTCACTGTGCCTTTGAGCTCCTCCTAACTGTGAGAGGAACTTAACATCAGCATCTCATTTCGCATCCCTCTTCTGGCTCCACTTTAAATCATTATTAAGTGTTCCTGGTGTTTTGGTTTTGTTTGTGGGTTGTTTTTTGTTTTTCTTTTTTTGGGAGGTTGTTTTATTTGTTGGTTTAGAATCATGGAATTATCAGGGCTGAAAGGGACTCCAAGGATGATCTAGCTCCAACCCCCCACATCATGAGCAGGGACATGTCACGCTAGATCAGGTTGCCCAGAGCCCCATCCAACCTGGCCTTAAAAACTTTCAGGGATGGGCATCCACCACTTCCCTGGGCAACCTATTCCAGTGTCTCACCACACTCATGGTGTAGAATCTTTCCTAACATCCAATCTGAATCTACCCACTTCTAGTTTTGCTCCATGCAGTTTGTTTGTTTGTTTGTTTTTAAGAGGAGAAGAGAGAAACTACATATAGAAGAACCAGTTTGAAATGCCAGAATGTCTTAGTTGAAAGTCTGTTGAAAGATGGGAGATTCAGCTAATGTAAAGCTGTGCTATTTGTAAACACCAAAAAGTAAAGCTGCATTCCAGTGTACTAATCACCCAAGTTAACTAAACAAATGACTGATCTGCTAAGACATCTAGCATTACTTCCACGGGTAAAATAAATCAAGAGCTTTTCAAATGGCACAGTCGTTGTTAATTAGATAGGAACTTGTAAGATGGCAGCAATGAAATTAAAATAATAACTTGGTCTAATATACTTGAAAGTCCAGACATTAATATCTGATCGGAAGGAACTCTGAATTACACTGAAGCTAGTTCCAGATTTGGCTTCCAATTATTCAGCAGGCAATCTATGTGCAATATTTAACAAATCATGCATCTGATGAATAAATGTTGTCAGATCTTCCCTGCTTCGCTGCGTTCCACAGAACAGCATCAGTAAAACTAGACACAGCATATGTCTAGGAGGTACCACAAACTTTCTGATGATTTTTTATACTGAATTTCTGAAACCCACCAAGGAACTATTAATACTGTCCCTTATACAGGATCACTTGTCACAGGACTGGAGGAACCAGAAATCTGCTAAACAGCTCCCTAGAGCTGCTATACAGAACAGTTAGAAGAGCTCTGTGTTTGATTTAAGAGTATGTTGACCCAAATTTGGCTCTCAGTGCAAACAAATTGATGATCATTTGAAAGAATACAACACACATGACGTAAATGGAAGCAGAAACTTCACTATTAATAAGGGAGAAGAGCAACTATTTGCAACTTACTCTACCTGTAATGTTTCATTCATGAACACAATTACTCACAGGCTATTTCTCAAGTGTACAGCCCTTAGATATTATTCAGTGTTTGGTAGCTTCTTGTGCATCCGTCTGATAAGAATCCGATTATCTTCAAATTTGCTCAGGTCTTGCATAGTGTCCTCAATCAAGATATGGACTCTGGGACAGGGAACAAGATGGTTCTGCTGCTGACTGATGGTCCTGCATCTAATTGACTTTAAATTTCCAGGTACTTTCTGGCGAACAAACAACAGCCCACTCCAGGGACAGAACTGGAAACTATGGCACGAAGACAGCATGGTCTGGACTCTAGAGCTGGAAGGTGAATAGGCACAAGGAATAGGATGAAAGGCTACCTGTCAAGCCAGTTACAAACAAAACAGCACCTTGGAGTTAGTACAGAACAGCAGAGGAAACAGGTTTTGCTGAAGTCAGTTTTTAAATAGGAATGGGCTGGTTCTACATAGCTAAACCAAACAGCCCCCAGCACCACAGCGCTTGTTGTGAGTTAAACATTTGCCCTTGAAAGAATGTCGAGACCTGGCATAGGGATTTCAGTTTTTGCAGGTTCTCTTGCATCCAAGCCTTTGTCTTTACTGTGGAATAGGAGAATGCAAGAGTCATTTCACTCACCCTGTAGAGTAAAGATAGCAGTCCTTATGAGCCAAAAGAAGAGCTAGCTGGATGACCTGACTCTGAGTAAGGGCAGTATCTCATTTCTCAGTGAATCAGCTGTATGTTTTACAGCATAAAATCATGGGAAAGGTGTGAAACATAAAGCTTCACAGTACTTTTTCAGTTTTCTCATGACATCCTTCTAAATTAGGAGCAAAGCACATGGATCAGTTTAGTAAGTTAGGCTACTCTGCTTCATTTATGTTGCATTTTTTTGGTAGTGGCATTAATTTGCTAAACCTTTCATTAGGAACCTGAGGATTACTATAGGCTAATCTACTGTGCCCTTATTTCTCACAAGCCTATCTGTCCTTCTCTCAACAACAGTTTAAGCCAAGAGAAGCTCACATTAATTCAGTGTCCATTTGGCATCTCAGAGTGCAGGTAGGTGGCAAAGCTGGGCCAGTAGACCTCAAAAGAAACAATTTCCTTATCCTCCCCACTCCCTGCTGGAGAGTGTGCAGGCATGCATGTACACGGGGGCACACAGATCATGATCAGGTTTTTCAGCCTGGACCGCTCCCCCAGTCTGCTTTACTACACAGTTTTATTAGCACAACTGATGCAAAGGGGCAGAAGTGAGTGGCAGGAAAACGTGAAGCTTAAGCCAGTCCCAGAGGATGTGTGTGTGAAATGGCAAATTAAATGCTCATTGGCCATGGTCTGGTAATACAGCCTGAGATCTTCAAGTGTCAGATCAGAAACGCTGAAGCCATAGGATGCAAAGAGCTGTTCCCATCTTGCAAAATGTTTAGCAACCTTGGCTGGTTCAAGTTAGTTCATTCAGAACACTTGTGGGAGATTAAACCTCCTGCTGACTATTCAGGAGCTAACCATTTGTGCCACTTCAGCTTTATGTCTGACCAGGTGTTGCTGGTCAACATTAGCTCTGCGTTATACACACAGGCCAAATGGGAGCAGAGGATCAGATTTCAGTTTCCAGTTTAGCCATTTACTGAAGCTGGCCAACAGGGAACAGAGCGTTCCATGTGTGTGCTTGTGATTCTGCAGAGTGTATTTAATGTTATGGTATGGCAATTAATCTATTTTTTAAAAACTAATTTATGGACAGATTGCACAGAAGCATGCCTTAAATTTTATTATCAGCTATTAGTAGGCAGGCATTACTGATTTTCTGTTCCAAAATTGGACTAAAACATAAGCTACGGGAGTCTTCTTAATCATTCAGACTCTCTCTAAATAGAAGTTGCGGCTGATCCTTATTGGCATCCAAAATATTGCAATTAACATACCACGATAAAAATGGTACATTTTCCACTATAGGAAATTGTTCTCTATTAATAAAACGACCAAGTGACTTATCTACTACCTATTGCCACCAGCATAACTCAAAGTAATATGCAGCAGGGAAATATATGTTTGGGTTCTACTTGCCCTCTAGTACACTTCTAGTAGTGTTTTTGCTGACTATCAGAAGGGAACGAGTGTCAAAACCCGTCAGATACTTGTGAGTGCAGCTTGCTATACTGGGTCAGATCTGTACACTTTTAAGTGATTCCATTTTAGTCAGTGAAGCTGCCCATGCTTAATGAGTACAGGTCTTCTTTATCCACGAGATGGCACTCTGTTTGCCACTTCTGTGCTAGGCAGGGCTAAGTACAGATGGAGTATAACAGGAGGAAGTTAATCCAGCTGTAGAATATGCAAAAATAATATTTCTCTTAATTGTTAATTTATTTTAAAAAACAAGGTGATTTCTCACAATTTTTATAGCCATATATTCCAGCTGTATCAAACGCACCTACTAAGTGACTAAAGTGGACATTTTTCTTCTGTGTCGGTGCAGATACATTTACATATCCACGTTTTGCCCAAAGCTGTGCATTCACTTTCATTGTTGATTGGGCACAATTTCCATATAAACCCAGAAGTGTTACAGGCTGACTCAGAAGTTGATGAAACCTCGCAAACGTTTCAGCAGAACTGGCAACTTGCATAGTTTAGTAGGCAGAGAGAGCAGGATGGCACTCTAGCCTAGGCTGGAATAAAAACATCCTGGAATTTTTTTTTTTTTTTTTTAATGTACGATATTATGGAAGCCTCCAAAAGGCACTCATCAAGGAAAATGTCATGAAATGACTCAAAGACCTTGATGGCATCATGCACCTATTGAATCAAATATTACACCAGACACATCTGCAACCATCTCCCCAGAATTCTTTAAAACTGTAACACATTCTCTGATGCATCAGACTGGTTGATAATCACCATGAGAACCTAATTTTTGCAACAAGAACAAAAAGGATCTTGATAAAAATTAGCTAATACTGGCTACTTTGTAGTAAGTAAATGTAATATATATGTGTGTATATGCACAAAAGTATTGGCTGCTATATATTTAGGGTAGTACCTACAGTAGACACTGTAGAGCAGAATTCTGTTGCAACACAACATAAAAAATTGCAAGCCCAAGGCATGGGGTTTTGTTCTCCCTGCAGCAGAATGACCCACAGTGATTCCTGTGCACAGGAGGTCCACAGAGGTCAGCATCACAGCAGCAGTGCCAGGCGTGACAGGAGCAATTCTCACATGCAACATGCAGAGTGTTTGTGCCACAGACAGGTGTTGATATATCAAGAATGATACTTGCTGCCAGCAACTGCTTACAACGTAAAGTGTCACCTAAGTACTTCATGTGGACTCACTGATAGTACAGCCTGTGCCCTTCAGGGTGGGAAGGAAGCCCAGCACTCTGACAGCATGCCTGTATCTGAGCAGCTCAACAGACAGGCCAAGCTAAATAGTGTACCTGGTGCTGGATGGATTTCTGAAATTGGAGTTCCACGGCAGGGGATTGCAGAGGAACTGGAAGGTATGGCAATGAGAACTGCATCGGGGTGAGCCACCAAGAACAGCCACTCTCTGGTACACCCTGACCTTTCCACTGCTGACAGCAGTAGCCATCAGGGAATCTCTGCAGGTGGAGAAAAATCACCACGTGCTGCTGATGTCATTTGAGTTACAGCAGAGTCTAAAGCCAAGACATTTGGATGAAGAAGAGCCAGTGTTTTCTCTCCCCATAGTGGCTGAGAGGTCTTGCCTGCACTCATAGGTACCACTTTGGGAGCAGCAGCTGTGCTTATGTAGAGCTCTCTGCAACCAGTCAGTGAGAAGCAGCATAATTATAAACTAGGTTATGCAGCTTGCATGTATTTAGTATAAACTGATTTCCAGAACTATGCTGAAGTAATTCATTTTTCACAATTGCCATGTAAGCAAGTTGTACCCTAACTTTCCTCTGCATTGCTTCCTTATATTCAGAGGAAAAGGTCTGACTTGGTCTAACTCTACCTACAGACAGAGGTTTGTGCTCTGAAAGCTTTTCAGCATACATTTCCAGCTCAATTTTTTTTTCCTCTTATTTTTGAGTCAGAAGCCAAATTTTCTTTCAAAGAATTGTTCTAATGCATGGTTTAAATAAATTCTACTAACCGAGCATTGCTCGCTAATGACTGGGATTAGGCACAAATAGCAGTTTTCTTTTATGGAGATTCCAATCCCTCAAGAGCTTGTAGTTTGCTTCCCTCCACTCTCCTCTGATTTTAGCTTCTTAAGTCTAATCTTGTACCAAGCTCTGCTTGTGTTAGTTGTGAATTTCTAATTTTAGTCTGCTACATTTGTGTCTTCTAAAAGCAATCCAGTATAAAGACAGATAGAAGCAAGAATAGAAGAAGCTGATGTCAGCTGTCTGGGGACAGTGGAAATCTCTCAGCATGGTTCTTAGATTATTTTCTACCTNNNNAGCATTGTTTTTTGATTTTTTTTTTCCTTTTTTTTTTTTTTTTTTTCCATACTAGACTGGACAGGAACCAATAAAATATCCTAGAAGAGCTCCTGTAATCCCAAACATACCTCCTCTTCCACAACAATAACATAAAAGGAAAAACTACTGCATTTTATGTCCAGCAATTTACATTCTGTTCCTTCCCTGGAGGAACTGTTGAAGTTTGCACTGGAGTACAAAATTTTGCATCTTTGCTTATTTTCAACATTATTCTCTTCTGCTTACAGACAATTAGTGACAGAAAATTTCTCCAAGAGTTTGGGCTCAAATGTTCTGTGCTTTGAACTCTGTGCTGAAAGTCATGGACATCCTAGATTTGTGGCTTCGGAATACTTGATTTTGGTTTTCCCCTTGCTTTGCAGAATTACTGCTGCAATTCTGGTGGACTAGCTGTCAGAGGCATATTCTTTGTTTGATATTTTAATTCTAATGAGGGTCTCAAAATTAGAACAAGCCCTTTATAGTGACAGTGAATGATGACTCACCGTATGAGAGAGTCTCCTAGACAGATAATTATTTAGGCATGTATTTCAGGGGATCATCCATTAGGTGTCTCAGAGGAGGAGATTATTTTTTTATCAACAGGGAGGACAAGACAGGGAGTTAAATTACCTTGAAGGCAATACTGACTCATGAAGGGTAATGGGAAATGATTTCAGAGATACATATATGTCCTCGCTAAATCTGGCTTTTCTTGTTTAGTATGTGGCATTTGAAGCTTGCTAATTGTCAAGACTTTCTTGAGCACATAGCTCTCTGAGCCTGTCCACTAGGCCTTCCTTAAGTGCTTGTTCCTTAAGGAATGAATGCTCTCATTGGTGTGGCGTTGTCACCCCAGATCCTGCCTTGGGAAGAATTATGGTTGCAAGCTCAGAGGGACTACGTAGGGTAACGTGGTCCAGGCTACTGTCAGTCGTGACTACAAACTCTGCTGTAATAGCAGACAGACTAGCCCTAGGTTGTATTTATATTCCATTTCATTCATCCTGAAAGAAAACATCACAGGCTGGAGGAGATTCGTGACACTTTTGAGGTGCTTGATGATAGGCTTCAAATTATTGTCTTAAAAATTGTAGCCTGTGCAATTTGATCATCACAGTGACCTTATTACATTTAAATGAGCTCTTTATAATATTACTTCAGGGCTTGGGTCTTCACATAGAGCCAAACTTTATCTTCTGTAGTAGCTTTGGTCACGACCCACAGCAGCAGGATTGAGGGGTTTTACCTGGAGGAACTGTGGAGTCTGCTTAGGACAATTTATGGTATCTTGAGGTGGCAGGACATACTGGAAAAGTGTGAAGAGGTATAAATGGATACAATGCAGGGACTTCTCATACAAGTCAAACATTATGCATTTTTCAAATCCCTGATGAAAATTTCCTCTCTGCCCTTGATGCAGAGCAAATTATGGTTTTAGAGCTCAAAGACTGTTTCACCTCATTCCTGAAGCTTCTTAGACCCTGTTTTAGTTTTTTACATTAATAAAGGCATAAACACTCTTTATAGGGAACTAAATCCATTAGACAGGGCTCTTCGTATTTGGATAAATCATAGATGACTGTATCCTTTTTTATTTTTTTAAAAATAAAAAAATATAATAATGGAGAGCTGCTTACAAATGTGAAAATTAATGACATTACCTTATGCAGTCTTTGATACAGACTCACTCTATCTGGGTTAATTCGACTTAATTTTAAATGCTTGTGGGATCCCATATTTTCAATTTCTTTATCTGGTGTTCACATATTTTACTGGTGTTTTCTTTTTTTCTAAAGCAAGAAACCTTGCTTATGCTAAAATAGCTCCATGAAATAGCTCACATTTGAAAATAAAAACACTTTTCTGTGCAAAGAAAGTGCCAATAATTGGAGCGATTATGTAACAGACAATGCTGATATGTGCAGGCAGCATTCACAGATCAAATCCAGGAGCTTCACTGCCGAATGATCATTTTGCACTGTGAGGCAGCAGCAAACCATATTGATATTAGGAATGAATAAGAGAGGTATAAAGAAAGATGTATGCACAGGTACAGTCCTTAAATTTGGTGGTTAAAAATCCAATCTGATACGCAACACATATGGTAGGTCCAAGTTACACCTGCCATTAAACAGATTAAACCTTGTATTAAAATCTGAAACTGCTACTTCTCCCAGAGGTCTAAGAGAGCTCTTTTACCACGGTCTGAACAGGTCTTACATTGCTGCCTTGACGCATTTATATGATGGTCACTGTTGGGATTGCCTACACTAGGGTGCTGCTGAAATCTTCGCAAATAGCAAATGCAGCTGTTGCCAGCCACTGAGCAAATAACTGTTTTCCTGACTGCCAACTCTTTTGAGGCCATAATGTCCCATTTCTCTGGCAAGAGTTTAAAGTTACCTAGCTTTGCACATTCCTGACCAAACAAAACACACCAACAACCCCACAACAGTGTGTTGTGTTTTTTATGGAAACCAGCCTCCTCATGTACTTTATAAAGCAGGATATTACTACTTCTCTCCTATTATTTTTATTGTGAAATTTCCATACAAATTTCTATTAACATGTTGGTCTTGGATATATTCTGGCTCTGGATTTAATTTCTATGGAAAGTAATTTCAATTTCCTTCACAAATGTTATTCTGGTTTAGTAGCTTTAGTCTGTGTCCATGAACGTTCAGTAGCTATGATTAAAAGCAGCAAAGCACATTATCATTTGTTCATCCTCATGCTGGGGAAAGAAACATAAACAGCCTTTATCTTTAGGGAGTTAAACAATCAGAAAAGTTGCACAGAACTGCTATTAAAGCATACATCCAGACTGAAAGTATCAGCAATAACTACCATGTAATGATTTCCATATCCTCTTCAAAAGTGTTTGAAAGCCCACAGGATTTGTCTGAATATAGATGGGTTGACTATTATATGATTTTAGAGTGCTTGATCCAGCTTTCTGACTCTGTCACTCATGCTTCAAAAGGAAAGGGATAATGATCTGCTTGGCAAAAACCAGACTCAGCTTTTGGATGTTCTAAATCTGTTCTTAAGGAAAACCCTTGAAAGAAGTCTACAGTTTAATAGCAAAACTAAAAAATGAGCTTGCAAAAAGCAAGAATGCTAAAGCACAGAAAACCAAACTATTTTTAGCAAGAGCAAAAACTTGAAATTTTGATACAGATATGGAATTTTTTTTAATTTTTTTTTTAAATGGGCAAATGGAAAATGTCATTGGGACAGAATAAATATTTCAGTTGAAAGGGACATGCAACGATCATCCAGTCCAACTGTTTCAGGATTGAGCAAAGGTCTGATTCAGGGGACTGGGCAGCCCCAAATCTGCCTGTATTATTAAAAATGGAGGCAAGAAATACATTGAATTCCTCTGCTTTGTCTTCATTCCTATTAGTCAGATGACAGTTTTCAACAAGTATCAGTCCAAAGTTTTCTTTAGACCCTTTTTTACTATTAACATACTTTAGAAAAAGCCCTTGTTGTTTGAAACAACACTGGCCTGTTTCAATTTGATTTGAACTTTGGCCTTTCATGTCTATGTACTCCTGCAAAGCCTGACCTTGCTTCCAGCAATCATACAGTTTCTTTTTCCTCTTGAGCTCCATGAGGAGTTCCTTGTTCAGCCAAGCTGGTCTTTTGTCCTGCTTACTTGACTTCTGACACGGTGGAATTGCCTGCTCCCCTACTTTTGAAAGGTCACTGGTTCTTAAAGAGTGACCACTGCTTGTGGACACCTAAGCTCTCAAAAGCAGATCTCCACAGTAGTCTGCTCAGTAACTCCACTAATAGCTTAAAGTCTGCTCTCCTGAAGTCCAGGATAGCAGCTCTGCTGTCTTTTTTTTTATTACTACTTTTCACTATCAGTATGGCCCAGAGAGCCACCTACCATCTTATCCCTCTTGAGTCCTTTTTTCTTCACAAATGGCAAGTCAAGGAGGGTGTCTTTTCTAGTTGCTACCCTTTATATCATCTTTTCCACTAGATCTTGAGTTAGTAGATAATTTTCAATCAGTCTAAAGAAAAAAAGTCAGAAAAGTAAAACACTGCAATGAAGTTTTTGGGTTTAACCCTGCAGAACATCATGGTTGAAAAGGAGCAACAATTTGAAACGTGCCTGATGACCGTTTTGGATTGAGCACAGATCAGGAAAGAGAAGGTGAAGTGTGAAACCCTCTATCTCGCTGAGACGGAGATCCTATGCTCTAGGAATGAATTTGTATCAGCACCTTGATAAAGCTATATATATATGTATCTTTGTATCTGAAGTAAATGTTTAAAATATACTTCTTGTTGTGTGTAGAGCAAATGAAATCAGTGGCTGAACACAAAACAAAGAGCAAATGTGAAAATTTTCTGGTCTACGAACACCATGCTTGGGCATGGATTATTTGGGTCTATAAAAGATGAATGTCTGTAAAAGCTGCAAATAAATTACAGCCAGACATCAGCCAGTCAAGAAAAATCTTGTGAATTATTAGATTATGGACTTATGGAACATGCTGTTGGCTGTAAAAATTCAGATTTAATAGAACCAAAGAAAGATCACAGGTAATAATTATAAGTTGGCAATAAAATTTAATCTAACAGGGCATTCTAACGTGGGAAGAGAATTTAAAGCAACAGATTCCTCCAACTAATTTCTGTACTTTCTTTGTGTTTCTCATTTATGGTATAGGTTACCTGATAGGAAGTATAGAGCTGTCACAGAATTAAAAGGGGAAGATAAAACTAATTCAGTGCTGTAGCTGACAAATCACTAGAGTCATTTGCATCATTTTAGTTCAACTGTTCTGTACTATTGCAGACAGTGTTTGCATCTTAATGCTTAACTGAATGACCACAAAGCCAAAGCCTGAGCAATTCATTACATTGTGTTTCTTTTCATTTAACTTCATTGAAACTTCACTTATCCTTGCGAAAACATGCACTAAAACCCTGCCAGACATGGAATAGGAAAATGCCAAAGTAATCAGCCACCAGAAAGTCAGTTGAATACAGTGAGAAAATGTCCTTGAGCCTGAACAGAAGACAAATGCATCAATAAATGTGCAGATAAGAGATACAGAACTTCAACATTACACCATTTCCCTGCAGTAAGCAAAGGCTCTTTTAAAGATGCATATCAAGAGAGGGGGAAAAAAGGTAGAAAGAGATCATGAAGAAAGAAATGCTACACATTTCAAGGAATGTTGACCATTAATCATGGCCTTTATTGTGCTACCATGTAGTGTGAGGACATCCTTACTGAAATACTCACAAGTGATCAAAGTACCTGGGGTTGGGGGACACACATTCCCCATTGGAACTGCAAAAGATTTCACAGAAATTCAAGATAGGAACAAAAAAGGTTTAAATTTCACAGTGGTCCTCAAGCATGTAAAGCAATGGTCTGTGAAATTCAGCCATCTATTGTAACACAGTAAGTCCCAACTCCTGCTACCTAGGAAGTCAATGGCAAATTCAGATAGAATGCAGTCAAACCAAGCCTTACACTGCATATAAATTGAAGAAAGAAAATACTAAACTTGTTCAACAGCTCCTTGATGGAAACTTCATATATACAGTTCTGATGTATTCACCCAGCCTTTGGCTTGCCATCAGAGTTGTGAATTGTTTGGTAACAAAGTGATGATAATTGACTAAAATATGTAATTTCTTAAATGAGAAAAAAAGTCTTCAGCAGTCCCATAAAAGTAATAAAAATTTCTCTTTAATTTGTTTTGCTGAAAGCCTAGTGCATTACAACCTGTTAAAAAGAAATACGCCAACAGGAGTCCTAAAAAGAAAAAGAAAACCTGCAGCTTCTACAAAAAGTCTCCCATTTTATCAGTGTTTTCACACAATTACGTGGCTTCATATAATGTAAATTATAAGAGAGAATATGTTGCCCAAAGGCTGTATTTTAAGAGAGACTATGTTGGCAAAATGCTCTATTCTCTAATGTGGTGTCAATTTTCCATAAATTTCCCTGACGTGCTCTTGTATAGACAACCCCCCAAGGAATTCTGTCAATCAGTCTCTGGAAGTCCAAGGTGGCAGTTCTGCTAACCCCCTTCCAAAAGTTACTAAGAACCTCTTATAATTTTGTGATCACCTGCAAGTCCTCTGTTCACAAACAACAGGTCCAGTAGGGTAGCTTCCCTAGCTGGCTTACTCTCCAACTGTGTCAGTAGGTTATCTTCCACACATTCCAGGAACTTCCTGGACTGTTGGCTGTCTATTCTGTATTTCCAATAGGCACCTTGTAAGTTGAAGTCTCCATGACCTCCTGTGAGCCTTCCCCCAGCTGCTTGTGGAATATTCTGCCTTGATCCTGGCTGAGCATGGTTTATAACAAACTCCCACCAGGGTATCTGCCTTGTTGGCTTTCACCCTGATTCTTGCCCATAAACACTCAACCCTATTGTCACCATCATTAAACACCGAGATGATCAAAACACTCCCTAACATACAGAGTTACTCCACTGCCTCTTCTTCCTTGCCTGTCCTGTCTGAAAAGTTTATAACTACCCATCACAGCACTTGAGTTGTGCAAGTCATCCCACCATGTATCCATGATGGCAACTATGTCATAGTTTGGCTGCTGCACAGTGGCTTCCAACTCCTCCTATATCTTAGTCATGCTGCATATTTTGGTATAGAAGTGCTTTGGTTGGGTTGTTGATGCTGCCATCTTTTTAGGGTGCTAATATAATCTTAATATAATAATGATAAGCTTAGTGTATATATGAGTGGTTCATTGGTAAGGTGTGATTTCAGATGGGGAATCTTAGATAGGTCTG
>VWZI01008851.1:84820-96902 GCA_013396835.1 Psilopogon haemacephalus | reverse complement strand
CTCCAGCTCCTCCTCTGCTCACCCTGCCTGTCCCTCCAGCTCCTCCTCTGCTCACCCTGCCTTTCCCTCCAGCTCCTCTGCTCACCCTACCTGTCCCTCCAGCTCCTCTGCTCACCCTGCCTGTCCCTCCAGCTCCTCTTCTCACCCTGCCTTTAGCAAATGTCACTTCTAAATAATCACTTCAGGATGCTTTGCTGGAGAACCTTCTCACCTTTGGGCCAGTTCCAGGGCTGGGCTGAGTGACCAATCTGGGTCGGTGCTTTGGATCCCACCCCACAGGCAGGTGTGGGGATCCTTGAAGAGCTGCAGGACCAGTCCCTTCCCTTGGGACACCTCAGCCTTTGGGACAGCTCCTGCACATCCCCCATAAGTACGCTGGGGACCACAGACAAGCCCATTCCCACCCCTCAGCTGGGGCAAAGCCTATGGAGGGGCTCTGCAGGTGGCAGTGCCCAGTGCCACCTTGTCACTAACTGGGTCTTCTTCCTGGGCTCATTCTTTTTCATAGCAATAGAATCACTCAAGGCAAAGATTTCAGTGAGCTGCTGGATGATATCCAGCAGACTTTGTGCCAGTCTGTTGTCACCATGCTGGGGAGTTTTTCTTTTCATCATCCTACTTATGCATTTGCCATTGCTGGACCTCCAGGATGCCACCCTGGGCATGGATCATAGAATCAGTCAGAGTTGGAAGGGACCACAAGGATCACCCTACCCTAGAGCAGGCTGCCCACAGCCTCTGCCAGCCTGGCCAAAATCACCTCCAGGGATCTGGCCCCAAACACCTCCCTGCAGGGGCAACCCATTCCAGCCTCTCACCACTCTCATGCTCAACAACTTCCTCCTCACATCTACTCTCAATCTCCCCACCTCCAGCTTTGCTCCATTCCCCCTAGCCCTGTCACTCCCTGAGAGCCTAAAAAGTCCCTCCCCAGCTTTCTTGTAGCCCCCTTCATATCCTGGAAGGCCACCAGAAGGTCCCCTGGGAGCCTCCTCTTCTGCAGCCTGCACAGCCCCAACTCTTTCAGGCTGTGCTCACAGCAGAGCTGCTGCAGCCCTCTCAGCATCCTCGGGGCCCTGCTCTGCACACCTCCAGCATCTCCACATCCCTCTTGTCCCAGGGGCTCCAGCACTGGATGCACTACTCCAGGTAGACTCTCAGCAGAGCACAGTAGAGGGGGAGAATCACCTCCCTGGCCCTGCTGCCCACACCTGCTGGCCAGCATGAGGCAATGACTGCAAGAGGCATTCCAGGTTGCAGAAGCAGATGGCTTTTTGATATAATGAATGGCTTCTTGGAAGGAATGGATGTTGGGAGGGTGTTGTCCCTGGGGAAAATGCTCCTGGCCTCAGCACAAGCAGTGTGGAGAGCCTGGGAAGGTACCAACCTACAGCAGCTCTTCCAAGCTGGTTGCTGTCCTGTGGTCTCCAGCCCTTGCAGATGACTGCTTCAGCCTGTCTGGGCTCCTCCTATAAACGCAGGGCTTGTTCTTCACACCACACAAAAGTTTTATCTTTCCATTAAAATAATGAGAAGCAGGAGGAGCAGCAGCCCCCATCTCGCACTGGGGATGCTTGGCAGGATGCTGCTGCTGCTGCAGTGATGCTGGTGAGAGGCAGCCCTGTGGTTTTGGGCACCCCCTGCACCCACCACTGAGGAGGTGCTCAAGAACAAGCAGTGCAGGGATTGTCCCAGTTCAGTGCCACCTGCTGTGCTGTGGCCCAAATTGAGCCGGCGGTGCTGAGGTCTCAGTCTTACCCTCGGCAGAGGGATTTGCTAACTCACAGAAGCAAAGGTCACAGAATCATAGAATGGTTTAGGTTGGAAGAGACCTCAAAGCTCAGCCAGTTCCAACCCCACTGTGCCATAGGCAGGGACACCTCCCACTAGAACAGGTCGCTCAAGACCAGCCTGGCCTTGAACCCCTCCAGGGAGGGAGCAGCCACAACCTCCCTGGGCAACCTGTGCCAGTGTCTCACCACCTTCACTGTGAAGAACTGTGGAGCACAGAATCCAGCTGCAGGGATGTGGTGGAGCACAGAAGCACCCAATGTGATCTTTGATCACATTGGGTGCTTCTGTGCTCCACCACCTCCCTGGGCAACCTGTTCCAGTGCCTCACCACCTTCACTGTGGCATCCTTCAGCCTTGGCATTATCAACTTTGAAGCCTGGAAAAAAAAACCCCCAAACCAAACCAAAACAAAAAGCCATTTCCAGGGTTGTCATTTGCTTACAGCAGTCTGGCCCTGGCCTTGGAGCGAGTGCAGGAGCCAACCTGCCCTTCAGATAAAATTACAGGTGATGCTCTCACATCACCCACAGCTGGCACAGGGTGTGCGTGGGCACAGAGCTGGGGCACCCCTGGAACAGCAAAAAGGAGGAGGAGTAAAAACATGGGGAACAGCTGCTGCTCCGCAGGTCTCCTCTCCCCCCCTTCTCTGGTTACCCAGAGCCGTGTGGGTGTGTTTGCATTTCCACTGCCAGGAGAAGCCAGGCGAGCCCTGCCAAGATGCTAATCAGCATCAGAGCCCCGAGAGAGGCTGCTGCACCCAGATGTCACCAGCCACTTCCTCAGCACGGGTCTCTTTGCCCAGACTCAGAGCAGCCTCTTCGTGATGCTGAGGCTGCTTGATCTTAGAAAGAGGGAGCTGGCAGGCAGGGCTCCAGAAGTCTGGGCTCTAATCCCAGCCTTGCCACAAGGTTTCCAGGAAAAAAAAGTCTCGGGCTGTGATCCTCTCCCAGCCCACAACTTCTGCAGCTCTCAGTAGTGATGTGTCTCCTGCCATCACTGCTGCCACTTGGTCGGGGAGCAGAAAGCAGAGCAGCTATTGCCTGAGTTATTTTCAATCATAAACACTCCAGGCTCATTTCAGTGAAGGGTAGAGGAGGAGGAGGTCACAGGCAGAGCTCCAGCAGCCACCAAGGAGCATGTTCTGCCTCAGAACAATGCAATTCTGGGACACCTCTTGTAGTCACTGCCTCGCCAGCACACTCATGCTGGCCAGCAGGTGTGGGCAGCAGGGCCAGGGAGGTGATTCTCCCCCTCTACTGTGCTCTGCTGAGACCCTACCTGGAGTACTGCAGCCAGTGCTGGAGACCCTGGGACAAGAGGGATGTGGAGATGCTGGAGGTGTGCAGAGAAGGGCCCTGAGGATGCTCAGAGGGCTGCAGCACCTCTGCTGTGATCTTTGATCACATTGGGTGCTTCTGTGCTCCACAACCTCCCTGGGCAACCTGTGCCAGTGTCTCACCACCCTCGCTGTGAAGAACTTCCTCCTAGCATCCCGTTTAAATCTCCCCTCTGCCAACTTAAACCCATTCCCCCTCAACCTGTCATTACAGGACAAGTCCTGTCTATAGTTTGGGCACAGGATTTTCACAGGGAAATAAAAAGTAATTCTATTTATATTAATTCCTGACTCAGCCACATTAATTCCCTGCCCCCACGACAGAATTGATGCACTTTGTGGCTTTGTCTTCTCCTGCACTTCGGGCTGGTGTAAATCAAGAGCAAGCCAAAAAGAGAAGGCAGCTTCAGTGTATAAAGTGGGCCTCATGAAAGAGAAAGGGGAGGCCCTTTTGCCAGGCTTCCCCCTCAGAAGCTCAGGGAGGGGGCACACAATGTCCCTGCAGTGTTTTGCCTCTCCTAACTGCAGCCTTGACATTAATTGGTTCCAGGTTTGGCAAGCAACGTGGGGCAGCTCTTTGCATCCTGCAGATAAAGGAGACCTGGGGAGGGCTGAGGTGGGCTCAGTGCCACTGCTGGGACACCTACACAGGTTGGAGCACGCTGCCCCTGAGCACACAGCCCTCCTGGTGCATGCCACCATGTGGTGGTTTAGCAGTTACCTGTCCCCCTCCCCCTTTGATGTAACCCCAGCTAGGACTCAGAAACAGCTGGAAGTTAAGGAATGAAGCTTTGTCTTTACAGCAATGCTCAAAATCCAAGCAGAGATTTACAATGTAAATGTGGTCCCTTCCAATCCTGACTCTATGATTCTATGATGTTTACAGATCTATACAGTGAAAAGGTAATACAGAAACACCACAGCCCTCCCAGAGACCAAAAATCCCTACGAGGGGTTTCCAACCACCCTTACCACCTTCCCCAATCTTCTCTCACCAGCTGTTTCATGCAGCAGATAGGCGTAGGTAGATCAGCCAGGGGGGTTAACAGTAGGAAAGAAGTTAGCAGAATTATTGAGATTTAGCTACAAAAGGCAGGGACAAAGGAACCATGCAAGAAGCAGCTACAGCCCAGAGGGGCCTGAAGTGCTCTGACTTATCTGTATTTGGGTTACAACTCTTGAATTTTTTTCTTTCTCAGTAAAGCTGTGAGTGAAGTGGCATCAGGTGTTTACATCTCTCAGCCTACAGTCTATTTTCTCACTCAAACTCTCCAATTAGTTCAAACCAGCACACAGCATCAGCTGTGGCTCTGCAACCCCAACCCGGTCCAAACGGACTCTGCTCCTGGCTCTGAGGCTGCTCCAGCCTAATGCTGTTGGTGTGCAAAGCCTCTGAAACCTCCCTGAGCAGCCTGAAGTGTGTTTGGGGCCTGGCTGGAGTCCAGGGAACTGTCTCAGTCTTTGCCCCTCTCTCTTTTTTTTGCTGGTGGGACCGTTTGGAAAAGGCAGCACCCACTTTAAACACTGATGGAAAGAAATCAGTGCAACTCGCTGCTGTTTACATAGTGCTGGGAGCTTGGGAGGCTTTCTAGAGACAAAAATAAATGGTTTTGACTGGAGTGCTAAAAATGTTGCCATGCTGTAAGAACATGAGCTGGCTCTCGAGCCCGCAGAGCCACAAGAGCTGATGGTCTTGCTCTGTCCCTTTTAGCAGCTTGGATACAGCCTCCTGCACGTTCTGCTGATGTTGGACTATCATAGAATCAGAGACTCATAGAATCCTAGAATCAGTCAGGGTTGGAAGGGACCACAAGGATCAGCCACTTCCAACCCCCCTGCCATGCCCAGGGACACCCTACCCTAGAGCAGGCTGCCCACAGCCTCTGCCAGCCTGGCCAAAAACACCTCCAGGGATCTGGCCCCAGACACCTCCCTGCAGGGGCAACCCATTCCAGCCTCTCACCACTCTCATGCTCAACAACCTCCTCCTCACACCCACTCTCAATCTCTCCACCTCCAGCTTTGCTCCATTTCCCCTAGTCCTGACCCTAACTGAGAGCCTAAAAAGTCCCTCCCCAGCTTTTTTGTAGCCCACTTCAGATCCTGGAAGGCCACAAGAAGGTCACCTGGGAGCCTCCTCTTCTCCAGCCTGCACAGCCCCAACTCTTTCAGGCTGTGCTCACAGCAGAGCTGCTGCAGCCCTCTGAGCATCCTCGGGGCCCTTCTCTGCACACCTCCAGCATCTCCACATCCCTCTTGTCCCAGGGGCTCCAGCACTGGATGCACTACTCCAGGTGGGCTCTCAGCAGAGCACAGCAGAGGGGCAGAATCACCTCCCTGGCCCTGCTGCCCACACTGCTCCTGCTGCAGCCCAGCCTCTGCTTGCCTTTCTGCCCTGCAAGTGCACACTGCTGCCTCATCTTCAGCTTCTCCTCCACCAGCACCCCCAAGTCCCTCTCCTCAGGGCTGCTCTCCAGCCAGGCACTGCCCAGCCTGGATTTGTACTTGGGATTGCCTCCACCCAGCTGCAGGATCTTGCACTTGGCCTTGTTGCACCTCCTGAGCTTGGCTTGTGCCCACCTCTGCAGCCTGCCCAGCTCCCTCTGGATGCCATCCCTGCCCTCCAGCCTGGCTGCTGCACCACACAGCTTGGGGTGCTCAGCAAACTTGCTGAGGCTGCACTCAATGCCTCTGCCCATGGCACCCACAGAGATGTTGAACAAGACTGGTCCCAGGACTGATCCCTGAGGGATTCCACTTGTTGCTGCCTCCACTTGGACATGGAGCCATTGACAGCCACTTTTTGAGTGTGGCCATCAAGGCAGTTCTGCATCCATCTACTAAAATATCCAACTACTAAACCATCCAACTACTAAACCCAGAGCCTGGATCTAAGCAAACTCCTGCCTCTTGCTGGCTGCCTGCACTTCCTGCTGCCCAGCTGGCAGTTGCTGTGTGGCCAGATGACAGGGCAATGTGCCCAGGCTTGGAGAATGCTGCTTCCCCCCTGCTCAACAGCTGCCCTGCAAAACCTCTGCCTAGCTTCACTGCATACTTCTGCTCCAGCTTTTTGGAAGTGTGGCACTTTTGGTTTGGACATGGTGTGAGTCAGACTCTGCTCCTCTGAAGCAGGTGGATTCATGCCTGGGTGGAGATGAGGGGGACATCTGGTGCCATGTGAAGTGCCTTGCTCTCCTCACTGGTGGAGGGGGTGGGGGTGAACAGGAGCAGTCCCCTCCTGTGGCACAGGCCTGGCCCCCCTGTTACACTCATCCTTGCATGCATCTAGCAGAAGGCTCAGGCATGGGTTTGCTGTTCTGCTGCACAGCAGGATCCTGCACCTGTAAACTGCTCTAAATCTCTTCCTAAGTTACCACTCAGGGTGATGGAGACCTTGTCCTAGAACTGCAGAGGATTTTGCTCAGCACAAGCCCCTGCCCACCATGGCTCTCCTGTCTCTGTGCTGCTGTGTGACCATGCACTGCACACCCGTGACTGGGGATGGGGTTTGCACACCCCTTGACCTGCTCTCCAAAGCTGCCTGTGCCATTTTTCTTGCCATCCTGTGCCCACCACAGGCTGGAAATGAATCGAGGCTGGAGCAGGGCAGATCTAGTGTAGATTAGGAAGAAATTCTAATCTAGATGAGGAGGAAGAAATCCTGATCTAACCAACGAGGAGCACTGGAACAGGCTGTGGATTCTCTCTCCCTGGAGGTGTTCAAGGCCAGGTTGGATGGGGCCTTGAGCAACCTGGGCTAGCAGGAGATGTCCCTGCCCATGGCAGGGGGTTGGAGCTGGATGGTGCCCAAGGTCCCTTCCAAACTCCCCATTCTGTGATTGTGAATCCCAGCAAGGTCAGCTCAGTCATGTCCTACAGCCACAGCACTCATTGCTTCTCCTCTTCCACCCTGCTTTGCCAGCTGGGTTTGAAGCAATGGCAAAGGAAACAGCAAAGAGAATGATAGATGGGAGCACAGTCCCTGCCAGCATCAGTTCCTGCAGCATCTGGGCTCTGCTTTGAAGCTCCCCACTCAGAACCCTCTCTGATCCCTGCTCCCCATCCAAGTGCCAGTGTTACAAAACAGGAGCTCAGCACTCATCTGCCTGCCTGCCCAGCAGGTTATGGGGGTGCTGGCAGGCATGCTGCTGTGAGAGCCTGGGTGCCTGCTGCTGATGCCACTCCAGCTCCAGCTGGAGCAAGGGTGGGACTGATCTGACCTCATTAACCAGCTTCAACAAATGCTGAAACCAAATCTGCGATGCCTGAAATGTAGTATTTTGAAAAGGGGACATCAGTTGGTGGGGAGAAAGCAGTTTGGAGGCTTTCTGCACAGAGAGCAGCCTGGACTTTCCTGGAGGACTCTCCCGAGGTTCTGGGTGTGTGTTCCTGAAAGGCTGCAGACCCTGAACAGTGTCACAGAATCACAGACTGCTTTGGATTGAGCCAGCAGTGTGCCCAGGTGGGCAGCAGAGCCAATGGCATCAGGAACAGCGTGGCCAGCAGGAGCAGGGAGGTTCTTCTGCCCCTCTACTCAGCAGTGGTCAGGCCACACCTTGAGTGCTGTGTCCAGTTCTGGGGCCCTCAATTCAAGAGAGATGTTGAGGTGCTGGAAGGTGTCCAGAGAAGGGCAGCAAGGCTGGGGAGGGGCCTGGAGCACAGCCCCAAGAGGAGAGGCTGAGGGAGCTGGGGGTGTGCAGCCTGCAGAAGAGGAGGCTCAGGGCAGAGCTCATTGCTCTCTGCAGCTCCCTGAAGGGAGGTTGTGGCCAGCTGGGGTTGGGCTCTGCTGCCAGGCAGCCAGGGCCTGCAGGAGAGACACTGCAGGTTGGTCTGTGGTGGTGGTGTAAAGATAAATATGATGTTACCTGGAGTACTGTGTGCAGTTCTGGAACCCCCAGCACAAGCAGGACATGGAACTGCTGGAGAGGGTCCAGAGGAGGGCCAAGAAGATGATCAGAGGGCTGCAGCAGCTCTGCTGTGAGGACAGGCTGAGAGAGTTGGGGCTTTCCAGCCTGGAGAAGAGAAGGCTGCCAGGAGACCTTATAGCAACCTTCCAGTGTCTGAAGGGGGCTACAGGAGGGCTGGGGAGGGACTGTTCACAAGGTCTTGTAATGACAGGACGAGGGGGAATGGGTTCAAACTGGCAGAGGGGAGATATGAATGGGATGTTAGGAGAAAGTTCTTCACAGTGAGGGTGGCGAGACACTAGAACAGGTTGCCCAGGGAGGCTGTGGCTGCTCCCTCCCTGGAGGGGTTCAAGGCCAGGCTGGGTGAGGTCTTGAGTGACCTGATCTAGTGAGAGCCTATGGCACAGGGGGGTTGGAACTGGATGATCTTTAAGGTCTTTTCCAACCTAAACCATTCTATGTTGGATCATGGTGGCAGGGGAAAAGGGAGCAGGTGCTCAGCACAAAGTGGGGTTTTTGCTGGTGACTTCCATTTCATGGCATCACCTGGCAACATCTCCCAGCACTACCAAGAGAGCTGCCAGAGCAGTCTGTGCTCTGCAGGCTGCGGAGCAGGAGGTGCTTTGAGCTATCAGGGAGCTCCTCCCAGCTCAGCAAGGTCTCACAGCCACCATGTCCACCTCCAAGGGGCTGCCTCCCTCCTGGGAATGCTGCACCCCTCCAGGGAATGCTGCACATCCCTGCAGCTGTGTTAAGCTGAGCAGGGGAAGCTTCCCAGAGGCTCGTGGGCTGTGACGCCAGGACCCACAACTGCCTTGGCAGGGGCAGCCACAGCTGTTCAGACCTGTCCTGGTGTGAGTCAGAGTGGAAGTGCTGGAGCCAGGGGACAGCTCAGAGCAGAGATGCAGAGCTGGGAGCTGCTCTCAGAGCTTTTTGTTTCCTGGAGGGCAAGACCAAAGAACATTATCGAGGGAGCAAGAGAGGCTCCAGCAGCCTCAGATGCTGCCTGCAGCCCAGTGCCTGGCACAGGCAGGCAGCACCAGCAGCCCAGCTGCCCACAGGGGGGTGGCACCGTGTCTGGGGCCTCCAGAACAGCAATGCCATGGCAGGGGAAGCAGCTGTGCAGTTTGTGGGTGAGCCCTGGCACCAGTGTTGTGTCTCATGAGCTGTTCAGGCTGCGTCTTGTAGAGGTGGTGTGTGTCTGGCAGGCACCATCCTGCTCAGAGCACAGGGGGACAGAGGCCCAGCTCCTGGGGCAGGGTCCTGGGGAGCACTGAGCCCCCACATATGGGCTGCATGCATGAATGTGTCCTATTTAGGTCAGGAGGTGGCTCAGCAGGGTTTCCTGAGGACAATTGGCTTTGGGTGCCCCAGAGGATCTCCTGCACTGGAAGCACTTCTGCTCTCAAGGGTTTTCCCTCTCCCTCTGGTCTCATGCAGCAGAACAAAGAGCAGGGCCAAGAAGGATTGAAACCTCAGCATCACCAGCTCAGAGAGAAGGGATGGGAGCTGCTTGCTCTCCCAGCATCATGTCCCTGCCTGTGGCACCCAGCCCCATGGGGAGAGAGGCTGCAGGAAGGGCTGAGGACCCAAGGGAGCGTGGGGAGGGTGCTGATGGAGCCTGGTCTTGATTTGCAGGGAGGACCTGGCATGTGAGCTGCTTCCAGCACATGGGAACCATGATGGATTAAGGTCAACCTGGCTCCACAGGATGACTGAAGTGGTCAGAACTTGGGGGCACCAGATGAGGAGGGAGCAACTGATGGCATTGACCTGGAGCTGAGCAAAGGCTTTGACACTGTCCCACACCACTCCCTGGCTGGAGGGCAGGGATGGCATCCAGAGGGAGCTGGGCAGGCTGCAGAGGTGGGCACAAGCCAAGCTCAGGAGCTTCAACAAGGCCAAGTGCAAGGTTCTGCAGCTGGGTCAAAGCAATCCCAAGTACAAATCCAGGCTGGGCAGTGAGTGGCTGGAGAGCAGCCCTGAGGAGAGAGACTTGGGGGTGCTGGTGGAGGAGAAGCTGAAGATGAGGCAGCAGTGTGCACTTGCAGGGCAGAAAGGCAAGCAGAGGCTGGGCTGCAGCAGGAGCAGTGTGGGCAGCAGGGCCAGGGAGGGGATTGTGCCCCTCTGCTGTGCTCTGCTGAGAGCCCACCTGGAGTAGTGCATCCAGTGCTGGAGCCCCTGGGACAAGAGGGATGTGGAGATGCTGGAGGTGTGCAGAGCAGGGCCCCGAGGATGCTGAGAGGGCTGCAGCAGCTCTGCTGTGAGCACAGCCTGAAAGAGTTGGGGCTGTGCAGGCTGCAGAAGAGGAGGCTCCCAGGGGACCTTCTGGTGGCCTTCCATGATCTGAAGGGGGCTACAGAAAAGTTGGGGACGGACTTTTGAGGCTCTCATGAAGTGACAGGAGTAGGGGGAATGGAGCAAAGCTGGAGGTGGGGAGATTCAGATTGGAGGTGAGGAGGAAGTTGTTGAGCATGAGAGTGGTGAGAGGCTGGAATGGGTTGCCCCTGCAAGGAGGTGTTTGGGGCCAGATCCCTGGAGGTGTTTTTGGCCAGGCTGGCTGAGGCTGTGGGCAGCCTGCTCTAGGGTAGGGCCCCCCTGGGCATGGCAGGGGGGTTGGAACTGCCTGATCCTTATGGTCCCTTCCAACCCTGGCTGATTCTATGGTTCTATGTCCTGAGGTGGGTATTGGACCTGTCTGGAGGCTCAGTGGGGATGGAAGCCCCAGTAAGAAGCTCTCCTCAACTGTGTGGAGGTCCTGTCACCTCCAGCCTCCAAGTTCATGGCTCAGAGCCATCCCTCGTTTAGTCCCAGTGAATTACTGCTCCCCAGGAGGCCAACCTTCCTGAGGCTTTTGTGGAAGCCAAGGGCTCAAATTGAGCTGGAGCTTGGGGAAGCCGTTCCCCTTGTTAAAATAAATGCATTAGTTTAATACGTACCAGGAGAGGATAGAGAGTGCTCCTTGTTAAATGTTTACCAGTCAGACCCTGCTGAGGACTGACTTGGAGCAATTCAGCTTTAGTGATTTCCTCCCATTGTGGTCTCAGTCTCCAGCATCGCTGGGAAACCGCCCGGCAGGGCCAGCAGGGCTGGGGGCAGATCCCAGCAAAGCCAAGGCTGCGACAGCCACCAACCTCCCAGGGCACTGCTGGGCCTCAGCAGGTCCCCAGATCCACCTTGGAACCTGCTGGCACCCTGCTGGAGTTGGGGGGGTGAGCAGCTTTGCTTCTGCAGGGGAGCAACAGCCAGGAGAAAATAAACCACAGGACGATGAGCAGAGGCACAAAACATTGCTCAGTGCCTGCCCTGTCCTGGCGGCCCCTGAGAGCATCCCAACAGAGCTTCCCAGGCACAGGGCAGGGAATTTCAGCATGGAGCAAAATTTCTCCGGGTGCTGAGCCCCTCGGGAGTGTGCATCTTTGAAAAGAGCCCAGACTGTGACCCAGCTTCACTTGCCTCAGGCCCCTGCTGCTACCTGATGGTGGAGTTAAGCCACAGACCAGTAAGCTGGCAGAGTTCTGCATTTCCTGAGGCAGCCACCTCTGTTTAGGAGGGACATTTGGTACTTGTGCTGTTTGCATGCATATAGCCAAATCTGGCACACATTTGCATCATGGAATCATAGAATCAGTCAGGGTTGGAAGGCACCACAAGGATCAGCCAGTTCCAACTCCCCTGCCATGCCCAGGGACACCCTACCCTAGAGCAGGCTGCCCACAGCCTCTGCCAGCCTGGCCAAAAACACCTCCAGGGATCTGGCCCCAGCCACCCTCCTGGGCAACATGTTTCAGAGTCTCACCATTCTCATGGTGAAGAACTTCCTCCTGGAGTACTGTGTGCAGTTCTGGAGCCCCCAGCACAAGAAGGACATGGAACTGTTGGAGAGAGTCCAGAGGAGGGCTAAAAAAGTGATCAGAGGGCTGCAGCAGCTCTGCTATGAGGACAGGCTGAGGGAGTTGAGGCTTTCCAGCCTGGAGAAGAGAAGGCTTCCAGGAGACCTTAGAACAACCTTCCAGTATCTGAAGGGGGCTACAGAAGGGCTGGG